>VXBO01000355.1:626306-672156 GCA_013400135.1 Rhinoptilus africanus
CCCCCCCCCCCCCCCCCCAAGAAAACGTTGTGAATCCAGGATTCAACAGCAAGTTAAAAATGAAATCAAAATCTTTTGAGGATAAAGGCATTTTAATGTAGTATGAAGACGAATAGTCTTCTAGGTCTGACAATTACCACGAGTTTGCAGTTGTTCATATGATTATTCTATTTCAGCTTGCTCCCTTACAGAAATGGATAATCTACTTTCTTTAGTTCATCCATCCCACAGGCAGCAGCGTACTTATGGTATTTCTTCATATGTCGGTAATCTTGCTTTATAATATGCTCAAAAATATATGTCTTGTGTCTTTTTTTTTTTTTTTTTTTTTATAGGGTGTCATTTTTTTNTTTTTTGCAGAGGGCACAATTTTTTCTGGATTACATTTTGTCATTTTTTAATTGGCATGTTGGCTGTTACTAGACAGTAACTGTAAATGCCGTGATATTTTGCAGAAATAAGGGAGCTAGCTCTCTTTCAAAGAATAATCTGATAAGCCTACTGATTATAAGTTGGTTGGAGAAGATTGCAACTGAAAAACTTAGCTTCTTTAGAAACTTTAGAATATTTTCAAGACAAAATATTTTGTCCACATGCAGTTGTAAATTTCAAGAAGTTGCTCACAATAGGGACACTAGAGTGACTGTGTGTCTTTCCTAATTTAATTTTTCCCCTCTTCCTTTTTTTTTTTTTTAAGTATCCTTAGAAGTATGGAAGAGGTCACTGAAAATATGGTTAAAAGCATTTGTGAAATCAGAACAGAAATAGGAGGCTGGGATCATAGCCGCTTTGGATACTCCCTCAGATCTGAAGAACGTCATGGCAAAGGTGCCCTGTGTTAGGCAGGATTTGTTGCACGTAGGTTAGTTGCTGCAATGGGTTACACAAGACTTGCAGAAGCATGGGTGCAGTGTAGGTGAGTTTTTAATGCTGCCCTTCCCTTTTTATAGCTCTGTCTTGCAAGAGCAGAGTATCGTGGTTTCCATTTAATCACCTTTGAAATAATTGCCCAATTACACAATAATATGTGGCCAATCTTTCATAAGTTTCATACGTTTCAAAACAGACAAGGGAGTGGTGTTGAAGACACCTGCAATTGAGGACACTGGTGAAGAGGAGAGAAAATAGAAGATATTTGTAGTGGTCAGTAACAACTGCAGTATTAAAGGTCCTCCTCTTCAGGTATAGGTTGCATCAGCTGATACAGTGTGAGGTCTAAATGTCTCTCCTAATTTGTGGCGTATTAGAGGAAACTATTTGCCTCGAGGCCTAAGGTCTGATGCTTTAATAAGATGAAATGTATTAATCACAAGTTTCTGTTCTATATTTTCAGAAGAATGGCATATCAAACGGAACTCTCTACAAAAAAAAATTTGTCGAGCACTTTGAACAGGCGCCAATGTATGTCGCTGTTTTTACTTTCCTGGGTTTTGGAGTGGGAACAATATTTGGCTACCTGCGAGATTTTATGAGAGCCTGGGGACTAGAAAAACGCAACATTGCTACAGAGAGAGAACAACAAAAAGTATGTATGAAAAAGACACGTATCCAAAGCTGAGTTTTTGCCTGCTTCCAAGTTATGTACAATAGCCTACCAAAGTAACAAGGCAGACAACTTTCATCTTGGAGAGGAACATTGCATAGGGATGAGAGGAAGGACAGGCGCTGCAGAGTAGTTAAACACATGTGCCTGATTATATATATATGTAAAATCATAATTTTCACCAAGCAGATGTTCACTTTGTTCTAAGAGTGTCAGAGTAATCTCAGCAAAATAGACTCTCAGTGTATTAGGTAAATCCACAGAAAAAGAAAACTCAGAGAAGCTTTATTGTTAAATAGACCATCTCTCCAAATCTCTTAAATCCCAGTTTTTCGTTGTCCCGTCTGGTTGTCTTACTTTGTCCTTCACAGTGATAGGGAGTGCTAACATCTCTGTAATTGCTTCCTGACATTTGCTGAGCTCCTGCTCACAGAGCACTCGGGAATCATTGTCCCAAAACAAAGTGAATGTACCCTGAATTCTTGCGAGTCCTGACTCAGAGATTTTGGTTTTTTTCTCCCTCATAATTCTAAGTGAAATTTGCACCTCAGCAAGCTCAAATGCCTTCTGACTTTGTTTCGATTTTTTTGTTGTTCCTCCTTCTCTGTGCAGTTTGAGCCATCATTTGCAGTAGCACCAGACATAATAGAGGAAAAATGCAAATAGTGTTACTGTTCCTCTTGCAAATAAAATTCACAAGATTGTTTCCCTTTTGGGCCTTTCAAAGATGCATGCACTACTTAATGAAATACCACGGTGCAGTCTTTTTATCAGCATTCTCATGGAGTATCCTTTGCAAGCCACTTCCTGATTTGGACATTTATTGAGCTGTTTTGGTTCCAGACATGCCTGTTAAATCTTTTTGCCATCCAGCATGGATTATGTGTTCATTTAATTCTCCAGTCCCCCACATAGGTAACTACATGCCGTGTTATTTTATCAGTTTATTATGTCCAGTGTCTAATATAGCTATATTGCTGTTTCATATAAAACTTTGTTTAGATTCTATATCTTTCTTTTAACTTAATTTCCAAGTAAAATCCATAGACAGACACTAATTGTCAACCAAACTAGTTGTCTTAACTGGCTGTTTGGATGTCCAGTCTAGGCCAATAAAGCCCAGATCAATTACATTGAACTAGCTTTAATCTAATGTATCCAGCATTTCATGAAATCTGATGTTTATCCTAGTTTTGTAGCCTGCTCCACACATAGCAAAATGCTCAATTTGAAGCATTTGATTTCTCCAAGTGGAAGAATCAGGAGTTCTTGCGTTTCCAGCTTTCCAAATATTGGACTGGAGAATTAGGCTGATTTGTTGACCGTTAAAAAACAAAAAAACAAACAAAAACAACAACAAAAAACCTCCAAAAACAAAAAACAAACCCCCACCCCCTAAAGAAAGCCAACAGTGGATTTCAAGGGAATTAAAGTAGGATATTTGCTAATTGCAATTGTTTGTGACATAGGAACATGTGGCTGTTATAGCTCTCTGTTTACTAGTGTTTTTCCCTTTTTAATGGGAATGACTTGGGTACAGAAGCAGTCATTTTTCTAGCAACATAACCCTGTGCGTGTTTTCAAACCAGGATTTTGTGCCACTTTATCAAGACTTTGAGAACTTTTACACCAGAAACCTCTATATGAGAATACGGGATAACTGGAATCGTCCAATTTGCAGTGTCCCAGGGCCACAGTTTGACCTCATGGAACGCGTTACAGATGATTACAACTGGACATTTAGGTGAGTCAGCTTCATAAGAATACATCCGATACATCTGCAAAGCACAGAAAACTGCATCCAGCCCCTCATACCTAAATCCTTGGCTAATATACATCAGTATATTTTTCTCTGAAACGAGTAACCATGCTGACAATCTGTCCTCTTCCTTCTGAGCGTTGTTTGGAAATGGGAGAGACTGAACTCTATCAAAAATGTTTTTTGTTTGGCTATGACAGCACAAGTAAAACTACTTACACTTAATTTTATAGCAAACCTTTAGTCAGAATATTACAACGAAATTTGTTGTATCCCTTGGTTAGGATTTAAATCAGGAATTCTTGCATTGCATAAATGTTGCTTCTTACTTACACAGTAAGTCTTTGGCAGTGAGCTTTAAGCAGTTTACACCTTGAAGATTTCAGTTTATCGCAACTGTTACTGAGTTGAATAGATAGGGAAACTCACCACGTAGACAATGTGGAGGGTGACTGTATTTCAATGTATTGAGAATGTATCATAGTGTTTCCCATGCCATTTTCCTCGTGTAGTTTCTCCATGTGTGTCTGAACATTCATGACTTTCTGGAAGCTGTTGACAATTCACTTGAAAAAAATAATATCTATAAGGTGATCCCTATATAAAGTCCTAGCTTTGTTTGCTTTTTTATTTCCTTACATCTATAAAAGCACCAGTTCACCTAATACCAATATATTGCCATCTGCAGCTTGAATCTGGAAAACATTCTGAGCAGGATGCAGTATTTAGTCAGGAAAACAGAAAGGCTGGAAAAACTTTTGGGACATTAAAGTGTGAGGATTGTAAGTTCCCAAATAGGAATTTGACCATGGAGCAAAATTTGGTGGGAAAATTTTTGGAGTTTTTCTATTCTTTTTATTTGGGATTGGAGGGAAAGTAGCACTATTCTTTAAAATTTGCTTTAATTATAGGTTTACAGGAAGGATTATCAAGAATGTAATCAATATGGGTTCTTATAACTACCTCGGCTTTGCAGAAACGGATGTTAATGCTTTGAAAACTGTGACCATAGAATTACAAAAATACGGGACAGGAATCTGCAGTACCAGACAGGAAATGGGTGAGTAAACAGCTGGATGGCCACCAAAGTTTCTGTAACTATATGCTTTTTCTTACAGATACCTTGAAGGAATTGGATACTTAGAGAATTTTAGTCACATCCACAATTACTTGTTTCACTATTAAAAGTGATGCTGTGCTCTATTCACTATCACATGAGGATTTTTTTAAAAGGAAAAATGTTTTTGATTTTTGGAAAAGCATAAGCAAATGTGTCATATAGGCCTGGGATTTTTAGTGATGGAAAGTAACAGGCTTATTTTTAAAAGAAGCAAAATAAACTTTGAGACTTCAAGAATAGTTCTAGGGCAAATTTAATTGCATCATAGATTTCTACCAGTTACCACATAGGGGGTGTTCTGATTAGTAAAATGACCTTTTACATATTTTTTTTTAATCTTATGTTCTAAGAATATATTGTAATGTTTCATGAGACATTAATGGGCACAACATAGAAATTTCTAGTGTGCCTCTAAGGAATACGTTCAGGAAGGCTCCCTTTGATTTTTTTAGATTTACATGTGCTTTGTGATATGTTTACTTTTTTTGTTTACTACTGCATGTAGTTTTATGTTGAATTGTATATTTTTACACAAAGCCTTGCATTTCTAATGGTGTAATCAGCCTGCATTTCAGAAAAAAAAAAAAAATAAAAATTGAGCCATAGAAACATAAGAGGAGGTTTCTCTTCAGGCTTTATATTCCTTGGAAGCTATCAAAAGGGAAAACAAGGTAGCATGGAGAAGTCTTCCATAAACTCTTTTTTACCCCCTTATACAGCAACCTGAAAATTTTTCGTTTTGTATCTCTCAAAGAAAACTCTTTTCCTTCAGAAATCTTATGGAAAAAAATATTGTATTTCATTTGGGTTTTTATTTAAAGTCTCATTTCCAGACAAAAAATAACGCAAACCTTGTCATCTGCTTCTTATCTTGTCATCATACTTCGATTTGCCAATAATAAATATGTCGGTGATACCACTCAGAGAGGGTTTACAGATTGACCCTACTTTCCTTTTATAGCTGACCAGTCTGGTGACTGCAATATATTGTTTAACCTGAATTGCATGCTTGAATGTGGGCACCATTACTAGACATCTAAGGAACAGTTCTCTCTGTCTTTTTTTCTTAGATTCAAGTTGTTTTCGGTAGGTCAAAGAATATGCCTGGTTTTCCTCATTCTTTGTCTTTCACATAATTTTTTGCATGGAAGACTTGCATAACTTTGACTTACTCTCAAAAAAAAAACCTTATGAAAAGATTTATTATGTCTTCAGATATTAAAAATCTTATTAGTTAACTTCAACTAGCCTGTTTTGAGAGCCAATGCAGATGGATCTTCGGGACTTTCTCTTCATCTGAACTTCTGTGCAGTATTCGAAGTTATCTTGACAAATTGAGCAAAGGTTTTTTTTTTTTCATTCTAATTGTATTCACAACAAATAGTCCCATCAACTTCATTCAGACTATTCTCAATGCAGGAATGCTCTACAAATAAAGAACGTTTTACAAGTCTTGTCAGTATCAGTCTTTTAGGGAGTGAATTTCAGAGAGAAGCTTGGACATTAAGACTTACTAAAATAGGAGGGCAGGATGTTGAGACCTGGCTTAGATGATGTAAATGAGTAGTCATAGCATTTTGTCGTAGAGAACTAACAGAGACCCTGTGCTTGTGTGGTCAGCAGAGAGAGAGGTTGCTCCACAGAGCAATTTTGAGCAATGCTTATTTCATTGGCCCTGGCTCTGTTGGAACCTGTCTACCGCCAAGAACCGTATCAACAACCTAAGGAAAATAGCTTCTTATTGGCAGTGTGGGTACTCTCTTTTCTTTTCACTTTATCTTCTGCCTAAACTCCTCCTCTTATAACTGCACAGACTGCAGAGAGAGTATAAAATGCTGATACATCAGAAAGTTGTTGCAGGTAGTTTGCTCTCAGAACAGGTTAATGTGGATGTTTTAAAATAGTGGTTTATATCTTTACAAAACTGTGTCTTATTAAGGAAACTTAGTGAAGCTAAACCTTGCTAAATGTAAAACAGTTATTCTGCAGTCCCAGAAAAGGAATTTAAGACTGAGTGTAAACATAGTTCACAAATTAACTTCAGTGAGAGCTGTGGAGCCCTGCTCATGCTTTCTCTAAAATAGCAATGCACATGCCTCTTGAACAGGCATTCCTGTTCAAGCACAAAAGCATACGAAACTGATAAAAGCAGTATCTGGTCTTCCTTTGTTTGTCCTCCATAAAAAGGTTTTAGGCTTTTAACTCCATTTTTAATTCCATGCTCTTTATAAATTATAGTAGTAAATCACTTTGGAACTATAACAGTGTCATTTAAGACACATTCCTGAGGCTTTTGTGGGACTTTCAATCTGAAAGAAAAATATTTTCCTTTTTTGAAGACCAAGCTAACTATTATCCCTTAGGAGCAAGATCTTGGGGTTATAAGTGGTAGTTCCGTGAAAGCATTAGCTTATCGTTCAGTGGTCAGAAAGCAAATCAAATACTAGAAATTGTTAGGAAGTGAACAGAAAGCCAACCGTAGAACCTCAGCATGCTACTGCATACAGCTGTGGTTTGCTGTCACCTTCAGTACCCTGTGCAGTTCTGGTCAAAAACATTTCCCACCTAAACATGAGGAGGAACTTCTTTCCCTTGAGGGTGGCAGAGCACTGGAACAAGCTGCCCAGGGAGGTGGTGGAGTATCCGTCTCTGGAGACATCCCAAACCCGCCTGGACGCGTTCCTGTGCCCCCTGCTCTGGGTGACCCTGCTCTGGCAGGGGGGTTGGACTAGATGATCTACTAAGGTCCCTTCCAACCCTATGATTCTGTGATTCTGTAACTGGAAAGCGTCAGAGAAGGGCAGCAAGGGTCATCAAAGCCCTGAAGCAGCTTCTGGGTGGAGAACTGTTGAGCTAGCTGTCTTCAGGGGTCAGAAATGCCAGTCATCTGGCTCAGAAAGAGCCTAAAGGCTCTACAGAAATCTTCAAAGTTATGTGTGACGTGGAAGAGTGGTCAGGGCTGGCTGTTCATTGTCCTTTCCGCTACAAGATCTAGAGGCATTGTATGAAGTTGGTAGAAGTTTTCCATCTAAATACAGGAGGTGGCTCTTCCCACTGGAGGCTGGCAGCCCCAAGGAACTCATTGCAAAGCAGGCTGCAGATGCCGAAACTTTACACTCCCTTGCATTCTAGAGGATACTGGCTACGCACAGAGGAGAGACCATTGATAGTTACCAAAACTATTACGTGATTCAGGATGTCCTTATGCTGAAGTTAGTTAGAAGCTGGGATACTACTATGTATATGCTTGTCCTGCTTTCATTCTTCCCCAGACATCCATACAAAATCCATACAAAATCAAGTCAATTTGCAGGATTATGGGTGAAAGGGACCTTTTGGGTGGTGCGGTGCATCTAATACTAATTTTTTAGCATTATTTTGTGTAATTAGTTGTTTAGTATTAATTTTTATTATTACTTCTACGCCTGTGGCCATTGCTGTACCATCATCAACACTGGACCTGTGGACTAGCAAATTATCGTACAAATTTGGCTTGAATCAGGAATATACACGTACTCGTATTTTTCTAAAGTTGGGCAGTATTTGAATAGAGGCAGCATATAAGGAACTAACGAAGCAGTAACCTGGCTGTTTTCAGGGTTTCTGAGGACACTAAAATTAAGAAGACATTAAGGGAAGACACTAAAAAGAGAACTGTAAGAGAGAGTTGCAGGTATGCTTGTGAACGTGTTCTAAGGGGAGCGGCTTTGGTGAATGCGCGAAAGTGGTTGTTGGCAAACAGCAGGCAGAAGGCAAAAAATGCTGCTATCATGATCTGTTTAGAGATGGAAGACTTTTCAGTTCTGAGTGGGACATGGGATAGAAGTAGTTCCTGAAGGATCTTGGCAGCAATAATTTAAGCATAAGTGAGATCCTTCAGAAGATTTCAGAGCAGCTGGAGATGTAGAATGAGGACTCTCTTGGTCAGAGGGACAGGCCGGGAGGAGCAATAGGACCATTCATCTAGAATGGCAGGAGCATTCTAAGCGCATCTGAGAATGGCAAGGTTAAACCTACTGTAGCCAGAGGAGAAGATGCTGCATTAACTGTGTGAGGTGTCAGGGTAGGATACAGAGAGATCTGCCCCTGCCATATCTGACAAAACTGACCACGGGTGTAATTTAAATTAAAACAGCTTTTGTCAGCAGCACTCCTTCCTGCAGGTGCAGAAAAAAGTCAATTTCTTTATTTCTTTGACTAGTTCATCATAAGTCAAGAAACTAATCAGGACTTGAAAAAGCAGGAAGTTTTGTTTTCCAGGAATAAACGTTGAGTCTGAGACAATAATTCTTAAATGTTGAAGGATTTAAGTAACTGGAAACCAGCTGTTCAAGTAATTACATTAGGGTGTTTCTATCCCTAAAAAAAAATCTCTGTACTATGTTTTATTTATTTTAATCTTCATCATCTTTTTTAGCTTAATAAAAATGCTAATGAATTGGAATCTAACTAAATTTGAAATAGCCTGTGTTCCCTCTTGATAGTGCAAAGAATGACAACTTGAATGCGAAGCCCTGTTTTCCCGTGCAAATCAATGCATTTTAATTGCTAGAGTTGGAATTGGCTACTGTTGGAGGCAGACACGCAAGCCTTTTGTCCAAGCCCCATCCCATCATTCTTAGATTTATAGTCAGCCTTTTCTAAGCAGCGTAACTTCAAATTATTAAGGCAGAAATATACAAATAGTTATTTAACACTGTTTCCTGCTTGCTGATTGCAGGTGATAATAAAATCAGTGGTGTTACACTTTTAATAAGATAAGGCAGATTATCGTGCCCTGAAAGCTCCTAGGCTTAGCTCCAGGGAGGTATCACGTGAGCAGCAAGAAGTCCCAATGCTCTATTTATCCAACTCGCCATTTTTCCTTATGGAGATGATATACATGAGTAACAGGAGCAAATGTATCATTAGCGCTACTTAAGCAGCCAGGCGGGTTTCCTGCCTTTTGAAATCCTTCTCCTGTGATTATGCCTTGGACCAAAAGACAAGATGGAGCCTGCACACAGCTCTTGCAGGGTGATTCATTCTGGAGGGCAGGGTTAGGAGATTACCTTTTAACACCTGGCTTGCACTCAGTTGGAGGGCTTTTTGTTCGTTTGAGGGATTTTTTTTTTAATATTTGATTGTGATCTGATTTCTAAAAAGCAGAGCTGAAAACCTCTGCCAACATTTAAACTGCAAAAGTAGTTCCACCCTCTTCACTTTCTTATGTTAGGTTTTAAGGCCTAATATGAATTTCTAGCAGCATTTCAAGAAGGTAAAAAATAGTTATTTGGCCGTTCTTTCTTTTATACCACTTCATAGCTTTGAATAGGGCCTGGCGTTGTTTTAAACTCAGTTCTGTACAAACACAAAAATAAATGGTCCATTTTTCAGTCAGGAGAAAGAGATAAAGAACTAAAGTTCCCATAATTTACAGTTTCCAAGTAGGAGTTTAAGGAGAAAAACAGCCACATAAATGAGAATTAGTGTATGTATGTATATCACCACCTTGGCTCCTTTCTAATAGGGTATGTTATAAATTAGTAAACAGTTCATGAGAGGAATTTTCCTTCTTGGTCATCTCCTACTAACATCACTTTCCTTTTTGTGCCCACCCTCTCATAAATAACTGATCCAACTTATGATCAAAGGTTCAAGTTTGTCCCTAGTATTTCACAATTGCAAAAGTATGCTTTGCAAAGCACGATTAAGCTCTGGGCTGTCCGTCTTCTGGCAGGTGGAACTGAAGGCACCAGGAATAACTAAGTGTTGTGCGACCTGTTTGAAACCTAAAATATCTCCAATATATAATGTTATCTATGTACATGCAAATATGTAGACACTTAAGATACTGCCGTCCAGGCTTTGGCATGAAGAGGCTGGGCTTCAACTCTAAATTTTAGCCTTGTGTTTTTGTAAAGGAAAAAAACAAACAAAACAGGAAGATCTAAATTAAACTGTAAGTTCTGTTAAAATGAATCTACTCTTTTATGGGCATCAGTAAATTACACAGGTACATTGTTATATCTGTGACACCTGCAGGATCTTTGTGGTATGAAAGCCCTATCGGCTGGTAGCAACATTACGAAAGCCTGAGCATTTCCTTTCTTTCAAATGCTTCCTCAATCCTCGCTTCTTTTGAGGCTCTTTCCCGCACATGCAATGTTAAATGAGTCAACTACAGAACGTTACTGTTGCTCTCTTCCTCTCTCTTGCTAATACGCATCGTTCTACAATTTCAGGCTTTGCTCTTGTAGTGGGCTCTGTAGGACAGTGATACCGTCTGCATCATCCACTCTTGTAGAATGTGTAGATAAAAAGTAATCTTTCCACGTCTTCTGCTTCTTCATCCTTCTCGTAATAACTCACCCATCTTGCTTTTGTAAATGTGTGTGTGGGTTTCAGTAATATTATTTTTTCATCTCTGACAAATATCTTAGAGTGAGGTTGTGGCCTTAAGTTTCAAATGTGGCAGGAGAGTTTAGGTGTTTTGTTCTCTTCCCTGCCCTCCTAAGGATACATTTGATAAACTGTCATTTTCATAGAGTAATGGTTCTCATTCGCCAACTAGGATTCCCAGTTGCTGTTCATATATGGAAGTGGCTTTTGTGGGAATCTGTTCTTTTTCTTTCAAGTACTTGTTGCTTATATCAGCTTAATCCTCCAGGTTTTGCTGAACTTGAAGCAAGCAGGTATTTTGCTATCTTCTTTGGGTCTCAGAATGCCAAATAAAAAATTCAATCAAAGGATACTGCTGCCAGCGTTGGCAGAGTAACCAATACATGTCATTAGCACGTAAGAACCTGCAAGACTTTATTGACAGACCAACCAGCGGCATAAACCACTTTGTCCAAGCTGAAAGCGTCAAAGCTAAATAATAAACAGTGTGGGCCATGGGAGGTGCATTTTCAAGCTTTATCTGTCTCATAGACTGACGGTGACTTTCAACCCAAGAGCAGAGACAAGCCTGTGAAGGCCTGCCAGACCACAATATACTTCGTGTTCCCTGTCCCCATAGTGCAGTGGCTCATCGATAGAGGAAACTGAGACATCAGATTACGGAAAAGAGGGGATTTGCTTTGAAAAGTGTGGGAATCTGTGAAGGTGACTAACATTGTAATAGTCCACATTTTATAAGATCTTCACTTTCCCTAACACCTGTATAAGCCTGAAACACAGCGACACTTTATTGCATACAACTGTTCAACAGCAAGGAATAACTTTCCAAGGCAAGTATTCCATTTTGTCTCTTAAAGATGCAGGTAGCTTTCTCTCTTCCTTTTTGTCTTAAATCTTTCCCGGTAAGATGACATACATTCTTTAGCTGTATCCTCATTTCTCAGGTGAAATTTAAGCTGTAATCAGCATAAAAATCAGAGCAGGTAGAGTATGGGGAAAAATTCTAATGTCTTAGTAAAAATATATCTAGTATATCACTTTTCACCAGATGATGATGCTGGCCTGAATCTAGCACGATACAAGACATTTTAAGGGCTGTGATGACCTGACTTGACACTGCTAAGGCGGACTTAATGAAGACCAGTGTAATGACTGCCTTTCTGATGTAGCTTGAGATGTAGCAGCTTGTGCCAGTGGAAGTTCCTTTGGATCAAATTTGCATCTGCCTGGTAGTGCTGTTTGTGCCTGCTGGGGTGGTTGCTATGACCAGCTGGGAACATTAGTGGACAAGCCTCATTCCAGCAAAGCGTATCTGACCCCTCCAGTGGAGAGAAGTGATATCATTGCTGCAGTTTATATGGTGTCCATGGACTGATACACACTGGAGACATCTTCTGATATGATTAAATAATTGCATAATTTATTAAATAAATACCCCTCTTACTTTAAACCTGGGAAAATGCAAGCTGATAGGCCTTATCAGCTCTACTGGATATATATTGCTGTCACAAACCTCCCACCATGTGTATTGTATTGTTTCTGCAACACCTCACCTACCGCCTACAATATTGCCATTATAATTAAATTCATTCAAAACTGGGGCCCATTTTGCAAATCCTTGTCACTCAGGTTTTGGTTTTGCAAACCGAACCCCCGTTGATTCCAATTTATATTGCAGCATTTGTAGGCAATAGCGATACACAATATCATCTGCATTCGCTCTTAAGATTAGTAAATAATAAGTAGGAATCAGTCACTTTCAGAATGTCTTCTTCTTCACCATCACAAAATCAATAAAAACAGGTCAAAAATGTGCTGTTCTTTTCTGGTTCATCCAATAGATGCTTGAACGGAATAATCTGTAGTGAGTCAGGCTTTTCTTGTTTGTAAAAACAGAAAACATATGATGCAACCCCAAAAAGCAATTTAACTCCACCCCAGTAGCGTCACATTTACCCCTGGAAGAATCAGGGACAATTTTCTCATGCCTTGAAATGCCCGCCTTGCAAAGCAGACACTGCTTGTTTCTCGTGCTCTCACAAAGCTCCTTCTCCTTCAAGCTGTGACCATAGTGTGGCTGGCTTCAAACTTCCATTTTAGACTTCATCTTCTCTTGGTCTGCTGATAGCCCTCAAGCGACAAGATAACATCTGCAGGGAACGCCGCGGCAGCTGACCATGCTGGCACCCTCAGTTGTCAATGAGTGCTACAACCAGGTTGAGGAATAACTGGGCTCAAAATGCAAAAAATTATAGAGCTAACCATAGCTATACACCCTGAGACCTACTGGGCTTACAAGTTAAGACATAGATTCTCACACGCTCCTTCAATGAGCAGCTCAACTCTGAAACACTACGTGGTTTTGTATTTCGCGGAGCTTGGCTACTAAGCGGTGGCTGCGTGCAGAGCCAGCACACGTCCTTGTGTATCTCGGGATCTACAAATGCAAAACGTAGCACTTTGCTACATGTGCTATGTGTACTGCTAAATCCTCAAAGGGCTTCATGCAGAGTCATCTCGTGTCTTCCGGACGTTCTGCAAAGCCAAATTTTCTGCTTTGGGTTACTTAGCACAGAGCTAGAGACAGCCCAGCTCAGTGTACATCCAGTGCGATAAAACAAGCGGAGACGCTCTTGAAGCTCTGCTGGAGTCCGCTCAGGTCTAGCAGAACCCAGGCAGGCTCTGTGCAAAATCACAGCACCGCTGCTCTTGACTATGCATGTAATACAGGTTTTTTCCACATGATCCTTACTCCTTTTACACTGAAAGGGTTATTAAACATTGGAAGAGGCTGCCCAGGGAGGTGGTGGATTCACCATCCCTGGAGGTGTTTAAGAAAAGGGTAGATGAGGTGCTGAGGGACATGGTTTAGAAGGGGTTTTTGTCAGGGCAGGTTAATGGTTGGACTTGATGATCTTAAAGGTCCCTTCCAACCTCACCGATTCTATGATCCTTACCTCCCTGGCTATTGGAGAGTTACCTGCCTGCATGATATTTTTCACATTCTGTTGCCAAGTGAATGCCATTCTTTCTTTGAATATTTAACAAGAAAAAATAATGAAAACACTACCTCACTGTAACCAGCTGAGTTAGTGCTGTTGCTGAAACTATACTGCTGCCATTTTTATTTGTTGGGGGTTTTTTTTAATGAGCTTTCCTCCGTGTTGAAGGGTAAGATCATCTTCCTCGCTCATCATTCTTGTTGAGACTCTCTAGCCATGCTTCTGCTTTCCCCCATTCATCTACCCTTTGTTCATCACACTGAACACAGATTTCTTGTTCCCATCAATTGTCATTCACTTTGCTTTTATTATTGTGACATCAATTTGTGCAGCACAAGTGAGGTGAGATATCCGTTTCCCTTTTTTGTGTGTGTGTTCGCTGCTTACAGCTTTATTAATAGGGGAAATGCTCTGTCAGAATCCACAGGCCACTCTCTTTTCTTCCCCACAGATCATCCTGTAAGAGTTCCTTCTGCCTTGGTACCTGCAATGCACAGCCAGGCAACCAAAGACTAGAGAGCTGGCAAGTTGAGATAATTCATTACTGTTCAAAGTTATTTGTTATCTCAATCTCTTAACACCACTCTTTCATTTGTCGCCTTTTGTATTTTGTCGTCCTCCATTGTGAGTTGGGCGGGAAAGATAGTTGGGCAGTTGGAGTGCCTTACTTGTTTGGAGACTCCAGGTACTAATAGTAGATAAAAACCAAAAAGGCTCTCTAGTGTTGCCTTATCGTTGATGTTTGGCTGTGGAGCGGGAGGATAGAAGAGAGTTATAATCAATTGTGGAGAATGGCATAGCTTTTACCTTACAAAGCAGAAAAAGATGGAGAACGCTTTTGTTTGTCTACCCATATAAGATAATAATTAAGGATTTTGTACACATACAAAAGAAAAAATGAAAGAATTTTGTTGTCATCAGTTTTTGCTTTCACATCCAGAGAGAATTCAAGAATGTCTAAGATGTTTGTCCCGCATTTCCTATAAAAAGGAGGTATTTTTGTGCTCACTGCAAGGGGGAGAAAAAGGCACAAAATTGCTCTTCAAAATAAAGTATGTCTAAAGGTGTTATTATGGAAAGAGGCAAGGTTTTTTTCCCAAAGTAACCGCTTTGCTACCTTAACAGCAACAGTATTGTTAGCATTAGTTACAGCTGGTTTACATCCTTGCTTTTTCTTGCACTATCCCACATGCACGAGATACACATAAAAACCTTCATTAGAAGTTAACATCATATAGGTTAATGAACACGCTTCTAGCTTGTTCTTTTGTATGTTTCATGTCCTTAGAAGCAATAACTTTCGCAGCTTAACAAGATTTAAGATTCCCTGTGCTTATTTTTTCAGGCACCCTAGACAAACATGTAGAACTAGAGAAACTTGTGGCCAAGTTCCTCGGTGTGGAAGATGCTATGGTGTTTGGCATGGGCTTTGCAACTAACTCCATGAATATTCCAGCCCTTGTTGGGAAGGTGAGTACTTCCTTAAGGAATACCTAGAATCATTTATTAATTGTTTTAACAACTATTGCACTATTAAGTGGAAAGGCTTGATTGAGGAACAAAGCTTGGTAGCAGGAATGCGTGAGTCATAAGGCTGATGACCTTGTGACCTTAAATGTGCTCCCTCATCATTTTTTCTAACTCTGGGTGTTGCTATCACACACTTCTAACATCTGTTCAAGGATAAACGATAGGATATGGTTGTTTAGCTTCTCTTAACAAGGTTACTTCTCCCTAAAAAGTAAGGAAATGTTGCATCCCATTACTTCGGTGTTGTGGGATGAAGTATTTGGGCTACTTGCAGAGATGTTGCCCCGCTGCCTGTGGTGAAAGATGATGGTTACGATATTTTTTACAACACTTCCAAAAAAGAGATAACACAGTGTTAGGCTTTCATGATGAACAGATTTCCAGCCAGCCCTGCAAAGAAAGCTGGCAGCAAATGCAAGTTTGAAGTTGTGACCATATGACAAAAGTTGGGTTCTTATTTGGTGTTGAAGGGACTTCATCTCCAATTTGGGGTACCTAGCACAAAGGCATGAAGATCCATCATCCTGTCAATCCCGACTCCTGATGTAACAAGCAGATGCACTGTGCTGTTAGCTGAGAAAGTGGGTAGCTCTTCTCTCGTTCATGCAAGTGGGAAACGGTATGAAGTGTGTCATGTAAGTGGGAAACAATATTTCCCTCTTGGAGGAGATGGAAGTAACTCCCTGTGTGGTGTATGATCAAGATTTCTTCTGAAGCACCAGCGTAGAGGTGAAGTCACTTCTTCCCTCGCTACTGAAGATGAATCCAGCTGTTGCAAGAGATTTCTAAAGTACATGAATGCAAGGGCTGGGCAGGGAGAATTGCTTCAGCTGCCCATAACGTGAACTTCAATCTGCAACAGTGCTGGAGAAGTTGTCCAGCAATTTCAAAGGGAACAGATACAGAGAATTAACAAAGGTAAATGGATGAAATTGCAGACGTACATAACAGCATGAGATACTTGTCCCTTGCTTAGCTATAAAAGAATTTTCCCTCACTCAGCTGGCCTCATGTGGAGACTCAGGCCTCTGTCAGAGGTGGGATATTAGATATGTGGCATGAATAAAGATATTACTATATATATTACATAGAATATAACAATTTAGTATACATTAATATTATATAGTGTTGTAGTATATTATATATGGTACAGATATTAGGTACTTGCCCTATGTTGGGGAGATTTATTCTTATTTCCTCTATAATTAAGCCTAGCAGCTTAATTTTCTTGTCAAGATCCATATACTCTTACTGTCAGTTCTGCATAACAGTCTTCAGGCAGATTTGTTTGAGTATCTCTCAACCTAGGCATAATCTGTGTTTCCAAAATAAGTATTTACTTAAAGTTGTATTGCTCTTTGGATAATGAAACCACAGAATAAGATAAGATGTGTAGTAGAAAGCAGAGCTCGATTAGGCTTCCAGCTTGAATTTCAACTGTGAATCCTGACTCCTGTTAATATAATGTACAAAGTTATTTCTCCTGCATTTCTATTTTAGTTTCTAAAAAGAAAATGAGTTTTCAACTGAGTTATGAAAAATATCCTACAGGTGAGGTGTATATGCTTTTACCAGAGAAAGCCTCTGCCTGGTGCCTAGGCTCCACTCACATCTTAGTGGAGGTGGGATTTATCAGGCATCGATCTGGCCTGATCTCATTTCTGCAGCCCAAAGTGCTGATGTCAGTCCAGCCTTGGTATTACTCCCCCTTACATGACTGTCAGGCAATCTTTATATGTGAGGTGGTGACTGCATTTTCCTTGCAACACAAACCAGACTGTAGACAGGCGACAGAAAAGTGGCAGAAAATCCAGTTCATGTTTAATACTTATAGCTTAATTGGTGCAATGCTGTATCATAGACACACATGTTTGCTGGTACACAGCAGGTTAACGACCTCCCAGTTCATGCAGATGCTTATTGTACTCCTTCTCCACAGGGCTGCCTCATTTTAAGTGATGAGTTGAACCACACTTCTCTCGTTCTTGGTGCAAGGCTTTCAGGTGCTACTATTAGAATCTTCAAGCATAATAGTGAGTATTGAAGTTGGAAATATTTAGAAACAGAGTTGTTCACACCTCAAAGGCAAGAATGCTTCTTTTTAATGCTTCCTTTGCTTTCAGTTCCCAGATAATACCTTTGTCCAGACAGAAGGATTAACTGTTCAATACTATGAGTGATTTCTGATGGGGAAAAATTAATAGTGTGATACTATAATTGCTATTGTGCATTATTTGGGTCATCAGGTTGGAGCTTAATTTCAAAACTCAGAGTCTTAATCTCGTTGCTCTCTTTTGACATGCTGAGTGACTGTGTGCTGTCATAGTGGGTTTCTTGTTATTGTGACTATAGCCAAAACGGTAAAAACATACTTACAAAAACATACTCCATATTTCCTGCCTCTGTTTCTGGCAGGTTCAGTGTAACCCGTGTTATATTAATGTGGCATTGCTTTAAAACAGTTGCTCTGAATTCCTAGGGTATACCAAAGATGCAGATGGTTATATTAAAAACATCATCACAAATATTCTTTGAAGTATAATTTTAGCATAGAAATCACACATTAACTTTGCAATCATATAATTATCTTCTAAAATACTCTTGCTTTTAAACTTTTACTTAGTTAATGCTGCTGTGGCTATTGTCAGAGACATTGTGACTGACTCTGATGACAAGAGCTTGTTCTTTTCCCTTATTCCCCATTGTAACTCCCCTTTCCACCCCCATTGCTGCCACCAGGCAGTGATTGCAACAGAGGTTAAGAAGCTAGAGCAGTGGTGAGGAATAAGAAAAGAGGCCTGATCACCTTTTGTAATAGCTAATACAGGCCCTTCTCTTTATTAAGTGCTGTGTTCAGCCCTCAGGGGAGCAAAAATGAATTATGTATATGCTGTAAAAGGCCTAAGGATCTGTTGGAATGAAAAGCGCACTATAATTATTATATAAAGTGTTGTTATAATTAATATATATTCATAATTTGGGCAAGAAGCCATTTCTGAAGATCCTTCAAGAATTAAAGATCACGTGAAGCCGAATGTTTTTACAGAAGTAATTATTCATAGATTAGCCTGTAGCATACCCCAACTTGAAGTCACTTCCAAAACTCTGGATCTGCTAGGCATGGTTGCCATACCAGTCTTTTCTCAACTCTTCCTTAGTTTCTTCCATTCCTTATCCCATTCCAGCATAGATTTGTATCACATTTTGCGGGATGACCTCTCACTATCCGAATCCAAATGTTCTTGGCCTCTCTGCCCATCTATGCCGCGTGCAGCCCAGATGGCTTGTGTCGCTTCCCCCAGAATTTCAAAGAACATTCCAGTTTGAGGAGTGTATTACTCTCAACTGCTAGGGAAGCAGTGAGAGAAGACATCACTTGGAGCTGTCATTCTCGCTTGAAGGAATTTTGTCTCTAACTATGCTCCAATATTTCATTCTGCTTCCAAGAACCTGGTACCTAACCAGCCTCTGCTTGTGCGTATATGTTAAAGATTATGTTCTTTTGAATAATGTGTGGACCTAAAAATAATAATGACCTGCACAAAAGGCACTAATCCAGCACTGGAAAATGTAGACAGCCCTTTTAAGGGTCTCGGCAAATATCAGTGAAAGCCCATCCAGGTTGCTTTGGAAAAACTCATTGCTTTCCAGATGAGAGATCCGATTTGCCAAATCAGTCAGTCTTGTATGCCAGTTCTGAGACATCACCTTAACTTATTTTCAAATTGAAACTGTGGAAACTTATGCAAATACTGTTCAGAATTTGAGTGTCAGCTTTTGTCATCACAGTTTTGTAGGCCTTGAGTCTTAACCTTAGTTGCGTTTAGAGAGCACCTCATCTGAAGAAGCTTCACATGTTTGTGCTGTCTCTCTTGGCCCAGTGTGAGTCTTTCAGTATATTACTTCCATGGTTACAAAGTTCTGACTTTCGAATATTTCCTTAATCATACCCATGAGTTAGACACCACCAAAAGCTTTTGAAATCACATATGTGGAAATCTATGGCTCCACAGCCTTTTGCTTTGGAGAAAATAGGATGTGCACTGGGGAAGAATAGCAATGGGAAGCATAATCCAGAAGGACTGCCTTTGTAGGATGCACAGTTTCACCCAAAATGAAGCAGACAACCTTGTTCTATGTGGATCTGTTGGGGAGTAGTGTGACACAAGTCAGCACAGCAAATTAATTTAGGACACGCATTACCAAAACCCCCAGCCTCTGTTGGGAGGGTTCTTTTCAGTTAGGCAGGTGCTTGTTTCGTTAGATCAGAACTGTATTGCTTATGCTCCCAGCTTATCCTTCTTGCTAATGTGTGGATATATAGCATGTATACAGGCATGCACACGCATGCCCAAATTGTCAGCCTATGTTAGTGCTGTCATTGTCACGCCTATGAACAGGGGAATTACGCCATTATCCATGTCATGCTGCTTGAGGCAAAAGAAAGGGTCCTCATGCTGTATTGGTCCTGTGGATGAATGGAAAACTTTGCACCTTGAGTTAATAGAAGAACTTAATTAAGCATTAATTTCACCATCAGGTAGTAATGTGTTTTGTCTTACCTTTTAAAATCCTCCTCTGTACTGTACTTGAAAAAGGCAATACCATCCACCTCTTCTTTCCAAGGACAGGTGACTGATGTACATCATTTCATATAAGGAAATCAACGATCCTTTAAAGAGCTTGGTCCTGGGCATCAACCGGAGGATGACATTCTTGTGTCAAAGGCTTGGCTAGGGCCCTGGGTGAGCAGTTGGGACAGTTCTCCATCAAGGTGCAGAATCAAAGAATAAATCTGAATCCTATCCCAAAGAGGATTAGGGCTTAATGCGCATTTCATTCTTACTTGTACGTACGGAGCCAAGCTGTGTGCTGGCAGGAGCTGGCTCCTCTCCTTTGGGGCTGTGCCCAGTTATGCACACACACACTGTGTTGCTCTACACTAAAGACAATAAAAGAGCTGCCAAGCGGTGCCACCACTAGTGCCTGAGACATGCTTTCTGTGCAGGGCAATCAGAAATAAATTCCAATCAGGCAGCAGATTTTGAAGCTACCTTTTTGCTATTAGAATGCAGCTTGAGAAAGGAGACTTTTTTCCCATGCTCCTTGTTGCTTACATCAGCCTCTTTTGAAATGCTGTGTAATACCTTGATAAAACTGCCTAGAACGTATTTACTTTGGCTCTGACTTTCTTGGTTGCACATGTGTGGAAGAGACACTGGGAGAAGGGCAAGGTGTGAATGTTTGTTGCGGTTATTATAAATGGTTATCAAAAATGAAGAGGAATAAAGCAATGGGACATTTTCTGAACCAGCTACTTCCTGAGTATTATACAAAAAACGTGCACAGCTGTGTGCTAGCAATGTCCCTTCCTAACAATCTTGGCATTGTAAATCTTTTTCCCCTCCCTTTTTTCCCCCCTGTTATGGAGAAACTATTTTTAAAAGCAAAATCATAGGAAACTTTCTTCAGTGATAAAAATATTTCATAGAACAGAGAGTAAAACTTGCCATTTAAAACTTTTTTTAGTTTTTTAAACATTTTAAACTACTGAAGCATGTTCATCTTTCAAGGGCTATGCTGTAGCTAATTCTGTAAAAAATTGTTATTTCAAAGCATATAATCTGTAAAACTGGACTTATTTGTCATTACACAAAAGGAAATGATTATGATTACTTCATTAGTAACCCAAGAAGTAATCACTACCTATCAACTTAATATGTATAATATTATTCTTAATTCTTCCAAAAATTTGTGAAATTCTCTTTCAGTAAGTGGGTAGCTCTGCTAGGCATTTCACTTTTCAGAAAAAAAATCTGAATGGTTTTTCTAGAGCAGATGAAATTGTTATACCTTCGTGCTTCTCCTGAGTAGAATAAAAGGCATCTGGATGTTTCTCCTTTTTGACAAGAATTTTGCACAGGTGTATCAGAAGTTTTTCAAGCCTTAAGGTGAGTAATAGAGCAAAAATGTGCTGTGGACCTATAAGTCCATTTTTATTTGGACATAGGAATGTGCCCTGCATCCTGCCTTCCACTGAACAGTCCCTTCCTTGTAAACAGGCAGGAATTTACGGGCCTGAGCTGCGAGAAACCCACAGGCACGCACGTACAGATGAGCTCCGTGAGAGAAATTTAGGAGAATACTCCATATCAGCCCTGTAACTAAAAACTACTGAACTTTCCTTCCCTCCCTGTGGGCTCTCGTTAGCACTATCGCTGGTCTTCACCCTGTCCTGGCCACAGCAGTATGCCACGGGGTATTTAGCCTTTCAGTGACTTTTTCTCTTCCAGAGACTTGTGAATTTTTGTGGATGCTAGCAGCACAGCTCAGCTCCCTGGTGCCCCTGCTCTGAGGAATGGGTGTAAGGGAACTTTTAAATTTCTTTTTGCCTTTTTTTAAATTTATTTATTTATTTGAAGACCTGAGCAGTCCTAAATTTATGTCGTAATGTTTTTAGTGGGCTAAAATCATTCTGACCTGCCTGTAAATCATCTGCCTTTTGTCTCCCCTGCTGTGGTGTGGGCACCATTCAAGTTACCTTTTCCCAGGCGGTGGATTTGTTTAGGAAGCGAGAAAAGAACTGCATTTCTACTCTCGAAATGCAGCCATCAGCACAGCCCAACAACTAGTATGCAGTGAGGAGGTGGGAGGCTAAAACATCTCCCCACCTCTGTGTGGCCTGGCCTTGGCTAGTTTTGTGCCAGAAGGTATCTGTTATCCCCCTTACCAGCCCTGGGTTCCGAGGATCCTCTCCCACCCTCCCCAAGTGACTGGCATGGGGGTCCTTCAGCTATAGGGAGGCTAGGCTCTTGGATGTTCCTATTTCCTGGCCCAGGGAGAGACTGACTTATCACCCGTTCTTTTATATTTCTAAGGCGATCTTTTATTAATATCACATCTTTTACAGCACTTTTTCAGAACCTCTGACCTTTATCTTGGTTAAATATTAGCTGAAATCCCTTGGCCCTTCCAATAAAACTTGAAAAGCAAAACTAAATAGCTAACCATTAATCAGCTTGTGATTTTTATCAAGGGTTTTCTGTCACACCAATTCTGGGTGTTATATTGGTACCAGGTGCAGCAGTTTTGGGTCTTATACTGGTATCAGGGGAGTCTATCTTTCTTTATTCAGTGGACGGATGGGTGTGTTACTGACTAACTACATCCACGTGAATTCTGTTCATATCAGCCGGTATAAGAAGGTGTCGTACGAGGCTTAGGACTTGTTTATTCTTTCTAGTTCTACCACATTTTTCCCATGTAACATCAAGCGACTCAACAGCAGTCGTATTTTTAGGTGTAGGTTTGCAATTGCGTGAGCAGCCTTTGGGAATGTCGTGAGTGCGCACAGAAATCGGGCCACGTGGAAGAAAAATTTCCGGTTCTCCTCATTCACTTCAACATGCAGTCAGAACAAGTGGTAACTATGAGGAGGGCAGGCCATTGCAAGGCAGAACCAAGCACCTTGTTTAGATGAAAATCTGGCCTCTAATCTGGTGCTTGAACCCACATCTGAAATGGGGATCACGGTAGTACATTCCTAGCTCCTCCTTACGCACCTTTTCAGAGCGTTGTGAAAGTAGTGGAGGGTTTTGTGGGTTCTCACAAATCAGGTGAGCGATGACAGAAGTGTGTCATGCAGGCGTGAGCTGTTCAGGTTTCCATATAAAATATAGTTTCCTGCTTGGACGACAGTTGTGAATTTATGTTAATCCAACTCTGTCTGCTCAGACAAATTAATGCTTTGGAGTTCGGGTTTGTGTGCCATGAGGATGCCTTAAAGAGAAAACAGCTACCTGGAGGAGTCGTAGTTAGCACTGAAAGAACTTTTAGGCAGCAGAAGGCCCTCACTCTTCAGTGCAAACACATTCTCTAGCAAAAAAAAAAAAAAAAAGGAAAGAAGAGGAAAAAAAAAGAGAAGAGGAAAACTATTACTGTTTGCCCTTAAGCAAGCAAGCAAATAAAATAAGGGGAAACAAAAGCGATGAATGAACAGGCAAAAAGTAACGAAAAACCTCTTTTGTTGCAAAAACCAAAGAGTTTGCAGTGGCTTAGTACAAGATGGTTCCTTTATTTATTTTTTTCCAAAGGTGTCAGTGGCCTGTGAATTTAAGAAGGGAAGGCAGTTTTATAGCCATTACAGACCAGGATGAAAGGCACATTACCCACTGAAGTTTTGTCCTCCTTGAAGCCTCTGGCCACTATCAGAGATGAGATCATTGCACCAGATAGGTGGACCGCAGCCTAATCCAGTTTGGCGTGTGTTTCCCTGTGACACATACGGACGCTGCCACAGAGAGGAGACTGGTATATCCAGCTCCTAGCATGCTGTGTCTGCATTTGCCCTCTCTGATTTGAGAAAGCCGTGTCTGACTTGCCAAGTGTGGATAGGAAGCTTTCCTGAGTGAGCATTCCTTACTTTCGCAGGGATTTATATGAAATCAGGGGCAGGGAGGGGGATTCTCAGACTGTAACTGTGGCTGCAATAATCACCACTCCCACCACCCCATTCCAAACGAAGACAATCAAAGCTGTCATTTCAGGGAAATGACTCTAAAGATGCTTTTGCTGGACTTCGCAGAGACTGGGTTTTCACTGTGATGAAAACCACTTTCTACACTCCAGCAGTTACTATTTAGACCAACAAAACCCTCGCAGTGGCTTCCCTTTGTTGCTTGGGATCGGCAAGGAGGGACAGCATTGGAGCTAGCTGCGTGAGCTACCCACAAAAGGACAGTGACCGGGAAAGATACCGGCGGGGAGTGGGAGAACAAGAGAGGACAAGGCAAATGCTGCAGCAGATACACTGGAGCAGGGGAGAGGTGCTTGCATGGGAGGCTGAGAAGGGACAGGTAGCCCCAGGGTCTGCATGAACTTGCACGAGAGTGCAAAGTGGGAGAAACTGAAAACAAGAGTGGCAAACGTAAGGCGAAGGAAAGAAGGATGGAGAAGTAGTAGTAGCCTGTATATTTTAATTAAAAAAGGATTCAGCTGACATCACGCAGGAGATTTCCAGCCCACGCGGAGGAATGGTGATGACATCCCCGGCATTGCAATGTAAGGATGAGGGGTGGAGACGCCGTGTCTCCCTGCGAGGAGGTACTGAGTGTGCCTGGGAGAGGGCAGGGGCCCCTCCGGGAGCCCGGAGTCCCACCTGCACTGGAGGCAGCATGACACACAGCTGCCTGCCCAGGTCCGGGCTCGCTTCAGCCCACTGGCAGTTTGTGTTGTTGGTATTTCTACTGAAGTAACTCTGCAGGATCCCAGACAAGGATTATGCAAGTCTATATTCAATTCTGAAAAACCTAAGGGATCCACTGTCCCCGCTTAGAAACTTTATCCTCCATACCTAGACAATGTGCCGTAGGGAGAAGGTGGAAACTGAGACAAGGATAGATTTGATTGTGCTTTGGCTAATTAATCTAGTGAAATGCTTAACACACCTCCTGGGCTGGTGAGCAGTTGTTAGCCATTACCACTAAAAAGCCTGGGCTAGTGATGGTCAAACGAGGAAGGACAGTTATTTTCCCCATAACTGGTTATTCAAGATGGACTTGTGCAACTCATCATCTCAATGTCCCCGTGTTTCACAGTCTAACTATATTTAATGGGCAAATAATTTGGTAGCCAGAAGTCACCTGGGGTTGCCCTGTTGTTTTTCCTCCATTCAGTATATCCCACTTTATGCACAGTCCAAGCACAAGCACATGGAGAACGCCACATCTTCACTTTGAATAACAGAGGCAGCCTTTAGGGGGGGAGGATTAAAGGTAACAGTTTCTCTTCCTCCCAATTTCCCCTTTCCGAATGAGGCACTACATGCACAGAGTAAAAAGGTCAGTAAAATTTATTTGCATCTAAACACATTATGTGTTAGCTGTTACAGACCTGAGAAAGGGTCACACGTGCATGTTTTCCAGAAGGAGACATCAAAATCCAAGTGTGATAGCCCTGATCCTGCAAACGAACGTGCCCTTAGCCTGTACTCCAGCAGGACTATGTCAGTGGGAAGTCAGGCAAGCTCATCCCTCGGAGAGGTTCTTCCCTATCTCCCTTCTCATGTTCCACACTGGACAGAGGAGTTATTCGCATCCATGTATTTTTCAAACAGCTCTGTTAAACAGAGTTGTATATATTTAACTTCTCCTCATCCTCTCCTTTTTCCTCTTTCAGTGTCAAAACAACTGAATCCTCAAGCCATGCTTTTAGCTCGGAGGGCTGGGCAAACTGACGTTCCTAAAGTCTAGAACCAATCTGGACTGACATGTAGACAGAATACGGGATTGAAAGACCCTGTGTGATTCAGAGGAGGGTTTCAAAGGTCCCAAAAGGATTTAGGTGACAATGCCATCCATAGACAAATAATTCAGTGCTAGAAAAGAGGGTGCCCAAATTTTATTTTGAGTGACTAAGTGAGCTTTCTGTCATCCTGGGAAGTCCATTCGTTCTCAGAACTCAAAAGGATTTCTGAATATTGCCTACTCAAAAGAAAAGAGAAGGTGAGCAGCTCTCTCCTATGAAACATGCACATGCTGTAAACGCTCAGCTGGGTTAGAAATTCCCCTCTTAAGGCACCAAGGAGCTTTTATTTCCTTGATTGCCATCTAGTGGAAACCGTGCTGTCTGCATTGCATTATTCATAACAGCATTTCTGTCTCGGGGCTCACTGAGCTGTGCAGATAATTGTACTGTTGAAATGAGGGGCAACTTACTGTGCATGTTTTGTGCTTTGTAAATTATAGCGAGGTCTTGCCTAGGTCAAGAGATTACCCGGCGACGTGCAGAGTGGCACAGGTGTTTCTGAGAAATTTATCTTTCGCCAACATCGGTAAATGGTACTAGCAAGAGGTGGGGTATCGGGATGGAAGGTTCAGGGTATAACCTGGCCATCTCTCAGGTCACAGGTTATTCACGACAGACGGTTACTGTGCAGATGGCCCAGTTCCAGTCAGGCGGAAAACCAAATGATATGTCAATATTAATACATCCAAGGTGCATTTTCTTCACTTGGGACAATGGTATTTTGCAGATTAGCGTTGGACTAGTTGAGAAGGTTATAATAACCGCGTTAGGATGTGGTGCTGAACCAGTGGGGCTATATCATGGGAAAATGCCATTGATTTTCTCAACTCACAATTTGAGTGATCTGTAGTTTTTGTTGGGGTATTACAAGTCTCTGTAAGATGTTCTTCGAAAACATTTTGAAATGCCGATCCAGATTCCTGAAAAGTACAAGAATAATTCATTTTGGAGAGTGTTCGTCTGTGTAAAGACACCAGAATTTTGTTTAGATTTCAGCTCTGCATTGAGAGTCGCATTTGGTCTGATCCTTATTCCTGGGATGTTTTTTCTTGCTTCTTCCTTTTCTTCCATGTTTTTCAAAACTTCAGTGGCTTTCCTTTAAGAATATTATTAGATTACCCACACCCAGCCCTTGAGAAAGCGGCTACGTTTCTAACATTTTTCTGGGCTTCCTTATATCAAAGTTCTGATAGTGCCAAGCGTTTTGGCACCAAATTAGCGCGTCCATTCTGCACGTGCTTGCATCCCCTTGTCTCTCCCTCTCTCATCAGCAATCTTTCACTCGCTTTCCTTCTTAAGAAGGACAATATTTCCCTTGCTGCCGTGCTGATGTGCTTCACACAGCCAGATCCAAACCTTTGCTGAAGCAATGCATGTTCGCGAGCCCCTGGTGGTGTTGGAAAGCAACCAAACCCTCACTATTCAGAAGCCCTGAGCCATCATGAATATCAGCAACTCATACAGGCAACTGCTGGCAATTAGCCTCAGTACTTAAGCGGTGCGGTTGCCTTTTGCCTTTAAATAAAAACATATGCCAAGAATTTCGAGAAGTTTCCCACATAAGGTGCATAACTGGAAGCTTTTTGTAACTCTCCTCGTCACTAAATTGCAGTCAGGCAAATTAAATCAATCATTGGGTCTTGCCTACTAATAAAGGAAGTTTATCTTCAGGACACATGTTTTTAATGTTGTCTTTGTCCATATAGGAGTAAATAGAGCCCAGTAGAAAATCAAAAGTTCTTTAGAAAAATCTTTGTTAATGTTTTTCCTAAGTCCTTTTCCTTTTTTTTTAAATGAAGATATTCAGAGCCTTGAGAAGTTGCTGAGGGATGCAATAATATATGGGCAGCCTCGAAGCCGCAGAGCATGGAGAAAAATCATCATCCTCGTGGAGGGCATTTACAGGTATGTTTGTGTTTTAGAAACGTGAGTACACTTTAGAAACGTGAGTACACAAAATGATATATTGAGTGAAGCGAACATTGAATCTAGGTATCTAAGAGAAATCTTAATGAGCGTGGATGTTACAGTGACATTCTGTGATCTTATAAATATGTTGATTTCCATTACATCAGCCTGAGCCCTGGGGTAACTTGCTGCAGTAAGATCCTGTGCATTGTTCTGAATGTTGATTTAGCACATTGCAGTGAAGTGGGGGATGTACAGTGAGAGCAAAACAGATCCTCAGCTGGTGTATGTTGTCACAGATGTGATAAAACTCATGGAGCTGTAGCAGGTGAGGAGTTTTGCTGAGTGAGTAAGCTGAGGTTTCTGGAGTTGTTTGTTATGCACGGGCAGACCAAAAGACAACTACGCCGAACTAATTAAGTTCTGCGTGGCCAGTTCTTACCCAGCTATTGGAATCTAGAAACTCAAGCTAAACATAGGCCAAGTGATATCAGCACCTTTCTAATAATTAGTGCTGGATCTAATGGACTTTCACTTTAAAAGGAAAAAACAAAAGACTGGCTTTCGAGGAATTATATAATGGTGTTTCACATAGCCCTAGTCCTTGGAGGAATTTGAAGGAGAGAAGTGCCTTTGAGAATCCACCAGATAATATCGGCATCGATATTACCCTGTAATTACAGAGTATCCTAGTCAGACAGCTCTGGTTCAGTGGTGTGGTGCATCTTACACCCAGCCCATCGCTAGAGCTGAGTGGCAAAGCAGAGGCACCAGCCAGGCTCACCATCTTGGGCTTCTTCCTGGCAACCGCTGAAGTCAGGAGAAGGTTGCTGGGGAGGCAGCCATGTGGCTGGAGCTAGAGGAAGAGGAGGGAAGGGCTGAAGAAGCAGGGATCTGGACAGTAAGAGGGTTTGCAGGGAGCTAGGCAAGGCTACTGTGGGGATGATGAGAGAGGGGGCGGTAGAAGAAGGATAATTTTGGGAGTAGGGACACCCGCGCCAGAGAGAAGGGAACCAGAACCACTCATTCACAGGACGTGACGTGGTTTATGAAAGCAACGTTAACCTTTATACGTAGGGATCATGTGTTGCTGAAATACAGCCAGCCTGGACAGACAGTCGTTTATGTCATTTTATTGAGAACCGCTCACGCAGTTGAGCTGATTAGCTTTTTTTCATGAGGAATATTTTACCATCTCATGTCATCACAACTTCATAGTTGTCAGTGCTTTCTTTTTACCTAACATTTTCCATCTGCAAATAGAACAAATCAGTCCTTATCTAAACACCTGTCACTCCGAGCTGAAGCAGGTCGACAGCGGATCAGCTGATCCAAAGCAGGCTGAACGTCCCCTTTCAACCAGAATAAACAGAGCAAAACTGCAAATAAACTTAGCTTGGCACTACTAAAAGAAAGCTCAGATTTAAAGACTTTGATCGTGCAGAACTTAAGTGGACCACCAACGTTTTACTGACAAATATTCCCATCAGTCACATGGCCTGGAGAAAATGCTCCAGCTGCTGAGCTTTGTTCACTTTTAAATCCTTTACCCTGGATATTGACCGCTAGGGAGCAAGAAGGTAGACTGGTGACACAGAAGCAGAGATCTATCCAAGCTGTGGGACAAACCCACTGTCAGATATTTGCAACTTTAATAACTGTATTTCCAGATGTATATTTGATGTAGAGTTCTCTCTTCCTCTAGTTTCGCAGTTCGTTTTCAAAGGAGATTTCATTCTCAAAAATTGGAAGAACCTTCTGTTGGAATGCAAAACAAAAACACGTTAAAACTCAGAGCACCTCACTAAAAAGGAACCAGAAAAGGTTAGCCCCACAAGGGCTGAATAATGTTAGGACCACTCTCATGCCTTGAGTATCTATGCTTGTGAAAGGCATAAAGCAAAAGAAAAACAAAGCTCAGCTCTCTCCTAGCCTGTCACTGGAAACTAGCTCTAGCAGTAGCCAGGTTGGTTGCTTAGTTGTTTTCATAGTCTAAGCAGATCAGAAACTGAAGGTTGTGGTTTGGTTGCAAAACGAGCCTGCTCTGACTTGAGGGAGAATCCCACCAGGCCCCGCCGTGCTGTATCCCTGCCGCCCCTGCCAACCCGAGATGCACGGAGCTGGGCTGTCCTTGCAGCACTGCTGGGAACAGCCTCACAGGCCCTGTAGTCTAATCCAGTAAGTAGCTAATAACATTTCGTATGCAAAAGAAAAGCTGGAGAAAGACATATTAGGAATACTCTTACTTTTTTTGTGTGCGTGTTCTTTCCTTTCTTGGCCCATGATTTGTGAAAGAGACTAACATTTTCCAAACCCACATTGGCTAGTGTTAGTCTTCTTGAAGATTTGCCAGATGCCAAATTAACATTCAACTAGATGGTTTGAGAGGAGGTAGTGTGTTGTTAATGTATTCTTCTTACAATAGTTAATACTGCTTTTTTTATTCTTTTATTTTTCCCCTTAAAGGACTTAAGTTATATTTCAGGAATAACTAATACAGAATTTAAATTACTTGGTCAGATTCGTTCTCCAAGTTAAAATATCTTGACTTGCAAGTTTGGCTTGGCAAATTTTTACAGAAATGCTTTTTCCAGAGATGCAGAAGAAACACTAAGCTTTCCTTCTTTAAAAAAATATTGTTATATGGGACACCATAGTCTTAGTGTGATGAAGTTGATGGTATGGAAAAAAATTTCCCTTCTTTTTCCATTAGGAGTATGTTAAAGTTTTACACTGTGCACAAGCCCAGACTTACCAGCTGGCAAAAGTTGAAAAGGGTCATTGTTAGCCAGCATGAGCATTTCTGGAAATCAAACTTGGGTTTGAAACCGTAAGCTACAGATTTTGCTGGGTTACAACTGGAGGCAGAATTGGCCCCTTGAGTTGGGAAACGCTCAAGCTACATGTCAAATAAATAGCAATAAGTATATGTTTGTTTGCTTTTTAATGTCTCCGTTATCTTAAAAAGAAAAAAAGATCATCAGAAGTAAACGTAACTACTAGTGAAAGCTGGTTCCTGACTTGGACTAGCCTAGGAGCAAATATATTCCATTTGCCTTCCAGGACTGAGAGAGACCATGTAGCCATCAATCTTCAGAACGAAAAGCATGAACAAGTTTTGGCAGTGTCCAGGGCACAAGTTAAACTGACTTGCTAAATCATATTTCTATTATTTAAATTCCAGCTAATGTTTTCCTTGGCTTCTACCATTTCCAGTTCAGGATTAATCAGTTACTGTGTTCTTACATGGTTTGTGGTAGGCTTCTGCTCTCTTGCACATGTATTTACCTAGGAGTCAGAGAGGCCAAGGCCCAGGGCAGGAGTTACGAGGCACCAGAAACTGATCAAAACAGATTGGTTTTCATTTGTTTTTTTCCCTGCTTTTAATTTAATTTGGGTATTTTCCCTTCCAGCTCAGAAAATAGTTCTCTGATCAGTTAGATATTGTCCAGTACCTTTTCATGTGCATTAGAAGTTCCTTGGGATTCAATGCCAATACCCTAGGAAATTTATCAGGTTATTTTTTATTTCCTGGGATTAAGTGCCTGGACTTCCAGAAAAGAATGGGATAACATTTAATGTCTTTGGCCAGGGACCAGCTTTAAAGGTTGACATTTCTATCATTTCAGTGTATTGGAGGTTGTATTTGAGGACAGAGTTGGAAGGTTTCCTTAAAACTATTTCTCTAAACTACAAAACAGATATTGTTGTATGAATGTGCAAGGTTTATGTAAGAAAACAATACCTAAAGTAAACATTAAAATGGAATGCATACACCTTGGGAGTAACAGGTCAGGAAAGGAGGGATTTTCACAATTACAAACTAGCCTGAAAGGGGAACACATAAAGTTTTCAGATGTTGAAAGGATAAAGGTAATCTAGAGCATGTTTAGAGATGCTGAGTGATGCAGTTATGAAGAAGATAATAGGTTGAATAGTGGTAAATTAATTTTCCTGACAGAAAAAAGATTTGAAACTGTGATACCATAGCATGTAGGAAAACTCTTTTCCTGAGAAGTCAAAATAAACTGGATGAAAATTGTCAGTATCCCATCAAGAGCAAGCCTGTGTTCCAAGCGAAGTGACCAGCACAAGTGCACACCTCCTGTCTCTTAAAGCACCTGGCTCCATAATTCATCAGCTGCATCAGGAAGAATCTCAGTGGTTTTGTAGGGATCGAATCAAGCTTCAAAATTCAGTGATCCCAAAATTTTGGATTATCTCCTCACATCTGGAAGTAGATTCAAACTGAGTGTGTACCGAAGCAAGCTTTTGTGCCCACCTGCCGAACAAGGGAGACGAGGGTGAGCTGCAACCTAGAAACTTTGCATCCTTGCCGCCAAGCTAATAGTTTTTGCTTTAGTACCACATAATGAGAACGTCTGGCCTGGGCAGTGCCAGCTTATGTTTATCTGTATCCAGGTTTTTCAGTGTGTCCTGTGTGCTTGAGCAGATCTGGAAACAGATCAATAGCTTCGTAAAAGTGACACAACCGGACTGAGACAGAATGATTACGGTTCACTTCTGGCTCTCTCCTTCAAACTCAGATGACATCAATATTTACTGAAGGATTCGGTAAACTTTCCATTTGGGCTACCCAAGGGGTTTGTGAAGTGAGCTTTACCTTGGGGCAATTCTAAACAGAGCAGTGTTCATATCACAAACCGTCTCCCAGGGTCAAAAGAGAGACCAAGAACAGAGCAGGCGACAAAACATCTCTCATCTCTACCATCAGGAGGGCTGAGATAGCAGCAGAGAAAATATACGTGAAACCGGAAGCACTTTATCTACTCCATGGACGTTTCAAGGCTGTGTTGGGATCTCTGTCAAGTATTGTAATGTTTTTGTCAGCTAGCGTCTTTCAAGAGTAGTAAGTCAACACTGAAACTGAATACAAGTGCTTTGTTTTGCTAAACATCTTAGAGTTTGAAGATAAATCTCCTACTCATAGTTGTAAGAAAAGTTTTCATTAAATCCTCTTAAGGTTAAATTTTGCAACAGCCATGTACCAGCTCTGTTCTGGGATTCAGCAACAACTTTGCTTCCATTCCACAAATACGCAGCAAATCAACCTCTGTATCTTTAACGTACCGTTTTTGCTCTTGTCTTTTTGAAGATAAATGCCGTTTCTCCCATCTGAATCTCCGTGAGCCGCTAAGCCTAATGATGTCCATGTATACATGGAAAAACTGTTCTTGTCCTTCTCTGCCTAGCTGGACTGCCCAACTATTGCTGGAAGGTGGAGGGTGGGATGTCTGTTTGCTTCCCTCTGCAGAGGTGCTCCTTGGCACCACACTGCCTCTCCAACCGCGCAGCCAACCTACAGACGGACTAGGTGCAGCCAAAAGCTGCCATCCCCAGCACGCAGCGATGCCCAAGCCCACCCAGTGGTTCGGTGTAATTTTTAGCTAATTCTTTGACTCTGGGCTAGGTGAGGCCTGTGGGCTCTGCCTTTGTATTCGTTAGGAAAATAGCTGCCGTGGTTCAAGTTGCTTCTCCCCCAGCTGCTGAGTGCCATTTGGGAAAAGTGAGAAAGGCCAGCCTTCAGGAGCTTGCGGTACGAGCCCACCCTTCTTCGCAGCAAGAGACTGTGGTGTTGGGGTACGGCCCCACAGCTGCCTCTTCTATTGCTGGCCAAGGCAGAGGGCAAGATTTGCCAGCAGGCACCTGACAGCCAAAAATATGCCCCCAGGAGCACGCAGCCAGGCTCTCCAAACTTCCCAGTATGAACAGCACAGGCAACCCTTGTTCTTGGTGCTCCCCTGCCCTGTTCTTTCTCTAATGGAGACTTGCCTATGGGTAGGTCTCCTTCAAAACTGGGGACCAAGCTGTTTCCAGGCTTACCAAGGAGACCAAAGGATGAAGGGGGGGCTAAAATTTTCAGAAATTTCCCAACCTGCATGTCCTGTGAAAGCCACTGGTCCAGGATCTAAAAATTGCCAAGAAGTTGTGTTGATGGGCACTGCTCTTTTGTACGTGCTATTTGGGAACACACTCAGTGTTTCTGCTTACCTAAAATTCTTGTAATGTTTGCAATCAGATACACCTTAGCCGCAGGCCTTTAGCCACGGAGCACTGGTTTTCCTGGCACACCGTGCGCTCACTTTGGTTTTCATAGGAAGTATTTAGCATTTAAAGACCTGCTCACCAGAGCTAGTGTAAGAGAACATGTTTAACTCATTATGAAATGAATACTGAGTGCAGCAGGGCATATCCAAACATAGATGTAGTCATCTCACAAAGGTTTTCAGGACATAATAATCTTCACAGCAATACTATTGATACTCAATCCTTATGGGATTAGAGCGCAAAAGTTATTAGTCTCCGTGGGCTTTCATTTTGCAGTACAGCTTCTCTGTGCCTTCTAACTTACTGACGTGATTACTGACAATACAAAGGAATTATCATCTCTTCTTATTTCTACAAATCTCAATACACGGTTAGTGCAAGTTCCAAAATTTTCCTGCATGTAAGAAAGTAAAAAGAAAAAGAATGGAAACTTTTTGTCAGTATTAGGTAAGAGGCTACACTTCCTAAAAAGTACATATTGAGAGAAACACTTGGCAAAAGAGGATTTGAGCTCCCTTTTGCAATCCCTGGCTCTGCCCACTCTGAAGACTGGGGCTGCTTTGAGTTATGGCACCATCTGTGCATTTCAGGGGGCCCGTCTGCTTTGCACCCGTGAGACCCAACTGCTTTGCACCAGGGTAATTTGCTCTAGAGCTGCTACCCCAAAATATTGCCACAGTAGCTGACGGTGAAGTAAGCAAGGATCAGACTGAATTACAGCGGCTCCCTATAGTTCATTACGGTATTTGTTTTGTAGTGAAACGTAATGTGCTGCTTCGGGTGAGTATGTCCCCCTTGCCATATACCTTTCCTTCTCTTTTTTGGCATGATGAAAACTTGCAAATGTTCAAAGACTTTTTGACTAGCTTTGATTATTTGAATTCTAAAGCTGTTTGACCATTTTATAGTCACCTGCAGATGTGGGAGAGTTGCAATTTTTCTTTGAACTCTAAATACAAATTGAGGTTCCAGAGGGTCTTTCACGGAGTAAGGCAATTAATGCCTGTATTTTCTGGCACTATCTTTAAGAGAGAGTACAGGATTTTTTGTTCATCCATGAGAGTGTATTTAATCCCTGATTGCCTCCATTTGCAGCATGGAAGGGTCCATTGTGCGCCTGCCAGAGATAGTCTCCTTGAAGAAGAAATACAAAGCCTACCTCTACTTGGACGAAGCTCACAGCATCGGTGCGGTGGGTGCAACGGGCCGAGGAGTTGTGGAATACTTCGGTATGAGTCCTGACGATGTTGACGTATTAATGGGAACATTCACAAAGAGCTTTGGCGCAGCTGGAGGATATATAGCTGGCAAAAAGGTAAAAAGAAAACACAGACATTTTAACATCAAGTGGGGGAAGTATCTTCTTATTATGCATGATATATTTCATTATCTTTTTGTATAGCCTGCTTCGCAGGAGCACTATGCTAAAGTTAGTAGATTTTTGCCTGGACCCCAAAGCACGCCAAACCGTCATCTTTTTCTTATTTTTGTCTCATGTTCGTATTATGTAATTTGCTTGGGTTGGGTATTTCTGTGCCACCCCGATGATTGGTGTTTGTCTTGGAAATGTTTAGCCACGTTGTGGTTGGCTAAATATACTGCACTACATTAATTTGCATGCAGATCGCTCATTACTTTGTTTCACATTTGTAAACAGCGTGTGGAGCAATATCGAGAGATTAAAGCCACAGTTTCATCCACTGATAATAAAATTCCTAAACAGTTGTGGATTGTCATAGTTGCATTTTTTAGGAGGATGGAGAAAGAGGGTTACTAAGGGCCTTTTGCAATAGTAAAATCCGTGTCCTCAATTGCTCTGTGTACGTTAACGAAACAATAGCTTGCCAACAGCAGATGTCAACAAAAAGTAGAGCTGAGCTTGCTTTAACTGGGAGCGTAGAAGAAGACAAAAGCATAATCAGCACCGTTGTAAAATGTCATTGTTTTCGTTGCCTGACAGAGATATCAAATGGTTGCTGATTATTTACCCTTCTCATACCCTGCTGAGTGTATTTCTTAAGTAGTTTGCGGAATGAGTAGGGAGCCTGTTTAGACAGCCCGTGATGTTGTTGTCAGGATAACATTTATAAGGGTGGCACTTGAGTAGAATAAAAAGGCTGTAAGAAAATATAAAGTGTATATTTCTTACTGGGTTTTTTTGGAGTTGCCCCTGAAGATCTTAGAATGGGCTATCATAATACATCAAGAATCAATTTTCTTTGTTTCCTTTGCTTCCTGAATTTATATCTGAAGGTTTAACTCTTACCGAAGACAATGTGGCTAAAGTAGCTAGAAATTATAGGAAACCTAGACATGTGAAAAGCAATATAAAGTAATTCATCATCTAAACCTTGGAAGTTTTCTTAAATGAAAGTGGGTCGCTTTATTCAAGCCTATGTGTATCATTAAGCTTTGCTTCAGGCTTCCAGGCCTTGGCGGCAGCTGCTCACCCAACACACTTAGGCCACTTACATTGATTTCTGCAGCCAAAAACTCACTGTGGCAGTGTTTATTCTGCATCAGCTAGAGCACAGAAGCCTGCTCAGCTATTTGGTCGTCACAATTGCAATACAGAAATGCATAATGTGTATAAGGTTAGGTAAGTCTTTATCCTTAGCATTGGAGTTACCGCATAGACTCATACAGCTTTTTTGGCAATAATTTGTGTTATTCTCTTTGGGCTTTTTTTTTTTTTCTGGTGATATATTTTATCAAAGGCAGTTTTTAAGCAGGCCTCATCCCTTTCTCGCTAACATGAATTCAGCTTTTAGTGTGGTAACTGTTACTCTGACGTTTTGCATTAGGAGGTATAAGCTGTCATAACAATGATGGCCTTAATCAAGCGCTGAATTCCTACAGCGTCCCTAGGTTCAGGAGAGTTACTGGTGCTTTAGGCATGCCTACAGTACGTCGATGCTTTTTCCAGGAGCACAGATTGTGCTCTTAGTTATGCAAGGAAATGTTAAAGTAACTATACCAACCCTAACATCACTGTCCCTGCCACACGGATGGAAAATTTCAGTTGAAAGACGTTTATATGCTAATAGCCAAAGATAGAACCCAGCAAGGCTGCTTTTTCTGGGTTAGGTCTTGTGGCAGAGGAACTGTACTGGTGTCATGTAGGCTTTGCTTCATTCCCAGAGAGGAACTGAGCAGTATTTTAAGTGCAGCTGTTCATTGATCATTAAATGGTTTTGGCTCCTTTATAAGAAGTCTTAGCACACAGGTAAAAATTATTCTATTCCCGAGTTTTGTTTCATCTGTAATTGCTCCACTTATACGGTAAAGTATTTGCACCTGCCTGATGTTTCTTCAGGCCATCTATTAACAGTAGCAGCCAAGAAAGCAAACCAATAACTGGTGAAACGTCCTCTTCCTTTTGCACGTTCTTGCTCCTGCAGTAGGTAAGAGGCAGATCTGCTGTTTGGCCAGCTCCAAGCTCATTCATGCTTTGTTTTGCTTGTGCAAGGACCTCGTGGACTATTTACGAACTCATTCTCACAGTGCTGTGTACGCCACGTCTATGTGTCCACCTGTAGCAGAGCAGATCATCAGGGCAATGAAATGTGTCATGGGACTAGACGGGACAACACAAGGTAAGCCACCTTCTTGAGCTTCACTTATTTCAGTTACTGCCAGAGCATCTGCTGTGTTCAGACACAAAAAAAAAGGCATCAAGCAGCAAGGTAGTATGGTAATGCAATGCAAAGGAGATAATTCTCACTGTAAAATTAATACCAAAATCATCATACTTCTAAGTACTATCAGCTCTATTTCTTTTTGCACGCTCATCCACATGCAGCAGGCATGGAAATATTCTGGAATTCTGCTCTCTGGTAGCCAACCCCCTCCTCTTTGGAGCAACAAATAGAAGTACATGAATTGCCCTTTGAGTAGATTGTCTGACTTTGTTGGAGGGGTTCATGAGGACCCCAATTCGTTTGTGGGCTGGATGCAGTCAGTTTAGCTCCACTGTAAGAGTGAGCCTTCAAAATGGCAAACAACTCAAGCATGGGGCAGAATTTCAAAGCAGGCAACGTATTTTCAATAATAGTATGAGAAGGTGATCATAATAATTCCTGCCTCACTCGAACATTAATTATGGTGTCCTGAAGCTAGTATTGAAATACATTTTGTCCCAAAGTAATTGACTACTTGTTGTCTTTATGAAAAATTAGGTTTATTTATATTCTTCTCCTGAGGTTGCAGGTGCAGCTACCATCCAACCCTCCGTGTAACATGCTTTCTATGCAGCAAGTGACAAAACAACTGTGTGACATACCTATCTGCTACTGGTTTAAAGTGATACGGATGTGTATTCAGTGGTTTAGGACTTAAATACCAACTCAGAGAACAGCTGGTGGGTTTTGAATGTGTATAGGGGTTTTTTTTTTGTCAGGAGTGCCTGAGAAGCGTGTCATTGTGTAACATGCAGTTGAAGATGCAGATTCTGCTGTGAATTGCAGTCTCTTTTATACTGGTCCAGCAGGACTGTGCTGTGTTGTTTTCTCTTACCTGTACAGGACTGACACAGTAATTCTGTATTAGCCCTCCCTGTTGGATATGACCGTTGTAAGGTGGGAATGGAAAGGGAAAAGGTTATATGAGAGCAGGAAAGATACTTCTCTGCGCTATTCTGTTGCCGTTTCAAACCATGATAGACATGAGGCTATTCAGACGTTTATCGCAGCCCTTCAACGAGGCCAGAATTTACAAGACCCCAGTGTACAAAAGGAGGGATGGAGAATCCGTCCCCAGCGCCAAATTCTGCTGAGCGCAATAACAAAGCGCAGCAGAACTCCGGTGCAGTGTGTAGACAACAAGGAAATGATGCTTTTATCATTTTGGCAGAGAAGTCAAGAGTGTAACTACTATTTCCAACTTGAAATTTGAAAGGTCAAGGTTGCGTATGCTGATGCTTAATCCTGTTTGATATAAAGACCAGCTCTGACATGTTTCTCCTGCCTTGGGGACTACTCGTGCAGCTACAGGAATGGTTGCCATCAGAGGGCGGTCTTACTCTGAGCCTTCCCAAGAGTTAGACACTTGAGGCTCTCGCAGATGCTGCGTGTGAAATATTCAACGTGCAGAGCCCTTCCAAACCTTCAGAGCCTCTTGAAAATGATTTCAGCTAGCGTGCTCCTGCCTGCAGTTCAGTGCAGGCTAATAGGAGAACTTGGTTCAAGACGGAGGCTTTTAAGATGTGCGTGTCTGGCTGTCACAGGGCTAAGAGTTTGCAGCATTTTCTCTTGTGTTGTTTAATGACAGAGTGTTCGTTTTTCTGCACAAAATAAGTGCTTATTAAGTCTGCTGCAGATCCTTTATGAAATAAGCTAGTGTTCTTTCACTTTTTTAGAATTTGTCTTGTAATATGAAATGCAAATGAATAGAAAAACAAATGAATAAGTCATATATCACAACTTGGAGTGTTGCACAAAGGCTAGCAAACTGGCTATGATGTGTAAAAAATGTGTCTTGTCCTTCTGAGCCAGACTCATTATTTTAGTCTATTGGGTTTTCTTTCATGTGGGCCTCCCCTCGTTAGGCTGTCTTGTGGACTACACACAAAAAAAAAAAAAAACCCCAACCCAAAACACAGGCAAAACTGTTATGCTGGACCACACTACAATGCTGCTTTGGCATCAGAGAGAGGAAGGTGGTGGCTTAGAGAGGAGGAGGGGGACTGAAGGGAGAAAGCACTGTCTCTTCTTAGATTTTTTTATTTCCAAGGACAACAGTGGCCTTGGCTGAGTTCTTTTGGTCTTTTTCTTCATAGAAAATGGTGACTCCTGCATGAGCCATGTAGTAGAGACACCTGGCAGAGAAGTTTCAAGTGCACCAGAGTTGCCACAGGGTGGTATGGACTTCTTGGCTTTCTGGAAGCCTGTTGAATCAATAAAAAAGAGTTTATTTTGCAATTGGCATTCTCTTCCCACAGGATGACTTGGAGAATCCTTTATAAGGAGATCTCCACTGATGGCTGGTCCCTCCAGAGGGCATTTCTGTAGGGGAGGGAGCCTTGAAAAAAATACTGAAATGTTTTGGAAAAGAATTAAATTAAAGTTTGCTAAGAAGTTCCATGTTAACTCGAGGGTGCTTCTTGAAAAGAGTATGAAATACCAGGATGACAAATGTGTTAGCCCAGCTTGTTCTTGCATCTGAATTTCATGACTGACTCCTCGGTAGATTAATGGAAAACTAAGGGAAGAAAGACTGAGTTTGTCATTTAAATTGCTGCTCTGAAAACTCTTTGTTCTATATTTTTTAGCACTTCACACATTTGTCTTCTATATTTCCCCAGATATCATGCTTTTACATTTCCTTCAATGTCTTGCTAGTTATTTTCGACTTATTTGTTAAGCAGCTGATCCAGAAAAGAGTAGCATAAATGGAATTATATAGTGGGTAATGCCAGAGACCAGAAATGCAGTGAATACTGCTTGTCTTTATCCTGTTGTGTATCCGAATGATTGATCCTCCCATATTTTCTTCCTTTATTTTCTATTAGTAAGAATATAGTTGGTTGGAAAAGGAATCAGGGTGTGCATTTCCAGGACAGGATCAGTATGCTGGATGCATGACTGTAAGATATGAATAAATGCGCTTGGACACTTAATTACAAGGAAGGAACAGGGTAGAACTTTTAAAAATAATTCTATGAAACCTAAACTGTTTAGCTAGTAATTACCCATAACAGGTGTCTGTTTCAGGCTTCAATTTTTTTTGTATCAACAAAAAAATTTCAGTGCTTCCTCAGAAAAAGGCTAGATATACATACGGGGGTTTGATAACCTAGAAAAAGAAAAAGTTGGGGGAAAAACAATTTTAAAAAATCCTTTTCTACCTGAAGAGCTTCAGATTCTCCAGGCTTTGGGATGAACATTTGGATTGTGATTGCCAAGCTTATAATTTTTGCTATGTCTATGAAACAGACAGAAACCTTCTTTTCTATAGAAACCATCTATAAATATGTGGGTATGTCCCATATCAGTATTTGTAATAGTTGTGAGACATTCATGTCATGATAAGGTGACTGGGAGGATACTGCAGAGCCCACAGCCAGCTATTTACAGTTTCCTTGTTTTGCCATGTTTTCTGCTGTGAGTTGAGAAATGAAGCACCTGAAATGATGAATTAAGAGAAGACAGTAGTTCCCTCAAAACTGATTCGCATAGTTCTTCCTGCCTTAGAAAGGGGGGTAGATTGGGGTCACTATGACCAAGTCCTTTGTTCCTTGAGTGACTTGTAAGAGTCAGAATGACAACAACAATGGCAAATCTATTTCCATTTTCATGTAAAATCATATTTTTAGTAGAGTAGAAGTCCTGGCATTTTTCAGTGCTATGTTTTACAGGACTCTCTGAAAATCAATGGTTTGTAGAATGAGATACATTTATTCTTGGTAACATCGTGTCATAGATACTATCATAGTTGCTATAATAGAGTTGTTCAAAGCCTATGAACCTCTGGCAGCTGTATTTCCTTTAGTAATGTCATAAGGCAGCAAGTTCCACAGTTCAGTTCATATAGTCTATAAAAAACCCCCATCATTTTATCCCTCTTAAGCCTTTGTGGCCTTTTCATCTCAAATGTGTCTCTCCTCATTTATTAGGGGATATGGGAAGCAGAAGTTCCCATGGCATTTACTCTTTATAATTCATAATATAGATATTCTTTATGTGTTCTCCTCGTGGCTTCTCATTACACCACTGGAGATACCTCAGGAAACTCAGCAGCTGCCGTAGTGGTTTTATCCCCGTGATGAGACTGTAGTTGACTCAGAGTGGTTGGACCCAGCACAAATTTTCAAGTACACTTACTTGCATGCAACACAGCCCCTCCAGCTGTGACCTCGGACCTCCCCCCCCACCCCTCCCTTTCTGCCTGAGAATACTAAAAGCATATTTTTACACTTAAATTTGATAGGTAAGAATAGAACCATTAGGCAGATAGAGTTAAGAGTGCTAGAAAATCCAAAGTAATTTTCTTGATGACTAATAATAGATCATAGTGGTGTAAAAAGCAAATTGCAGCATTTGCAAAGGCATGACTTTTCTGTTTAATGCATGGCAAACAATAATTCACCAACACCAATAGGCTTTTTTCAGATGTTTTTATGGGATGCTGAAAAATGTAAAACCCTATCCTCAGGAATCTACTGTCCTTGTTATGCTAAAAGATAATTCCCGAGGTTGTTTAGATAGAAAGTGTTTCTTTAAAATGCTGCTTTACTTTGCCATTTGTGCTGATTGGTTTATCTTTTTGCAACTACTAGTTTTCATTTTTCTTTTTAGCGGACTTTGAGTTCTTGCATTTGAGCTCGTTCAGATCGCGAGAAGCTGCAGAATGCTGCTTTCTGTTTTGGCTTGGCATTAAAAAAGATCTCTTTTTAAAGGGTTCCTTTTTAAAATATTTCCGTCTGCCTTAGATTTTTGTATAACTGGAGGACCAGCTTCGCAAAATGCTCAGTCTCCAACATTTTCCGCTGCTATCTGTGCCCAGCAATCTTCTGAAAACGTTAGTTTTGCCTGTCAGGGTTCTCTGTATATTTAAAAACCCGAGTTTCGCATCCACTACAACCTGGCACAAACCAGCATGGGTGCAAGGAAGGGAGGTCTTACCCTCCTTTTTGCCTTTCCCTCCTGCCTATCCCCTTATTCCTGCCCACCTTAGGGTCGGTGCAGCCATGCAATGAACTGAATCAGAGAATAGATCTAGCTGAAAGATAACCCACCCTCCCACAAACGGTTAGCCTACAGCCAAACTGGTTCCCTGAGCCAATCTGCCCTGTGGCTGCAGGAATCCCAGTGCCAGGGCTTGAGCAGCTGGAGCCGAGAGGAACCGTCCCTTTTGCAGCAAAATAAATCTGTGCCAGGCTGAACTGATCATATAACTATAGCTGTGAGCTTTATTACCGCAAGCTGCGTAGCGACGGACCCTTGAACCTGCTCAAAACGGCTTACAGAATCACTCATAGTGAAGTATGGCGTTTTCCTTTTCCCTCTCAAATTCTCAATTTGCTGCTTCATTCTGAGATGATGATTGTTTCTCTCAGGTCCCCATCAAGCACAATGCTTGAACCCTGGCTTAATTTTAAGTAAGTTAATATTCCCAATAAGTATGTGCTTACATTTGAAGCACTTAAGGGAATTTATTCCCTGTTTGCACAGCATTGGCTCCATGACTAGGACTCCCAGTCACTATGACGGTGAAGAGCTAATGATGATAATATGCTGTCACGATTATTACTTGTCTGAGCCGAACATCACAGATGTTCTCCCAGCAGTGGGTGATGAAACAGAGCTAAATTCTTCCATCTTTACTCCAAGCGAGTAGGCAGGCTGTTCCTGTGGAGCCACCTGCCGTGCAGTCCACCTCCTAAAGGGAGCCAAATGTATCCATGGAGGGTCAGTTGATGTGAAGAAACAGGGGCTTCGGAGTAATAGTGTTCACATTGATTTCCAGGAGCTCTGAGGACTGACCAAATTCTGCCTCTTATGAAGTCACTTTTTCCATAAACAAAGTTAAACCAGTGCTGTGGTCCTCTGGCAGACCCTACCCATGGATAGGTGTCCCCTGTATTCACAGATATGTCCTGACTGGAGGCAGAGGAGGGATGTGATCGGTCTGGGATGCGACTCATAGCCTGTCCACCAGCAAAGAAAGTCTCCCCAGGGACAGCAACACGTGGCTCCATGACACGGTCACCTTTTAAAAGTGTCTTTGCTGCTGGGATAGAGCGTGAGGATCCCTCCTCTGTTCCAGATGCTCCTTGCCGCTGCCCAAGGAATCCAGCGTTGTTATCAGCCTGAGGAGCACAAAGGAGAGAAGTGCCGTTTCTAGCGCTGTTTAGATCACGGGCATTTCAGAAACACCTAATGGGATACAGATGGAGCGTGCTGTGCACTGGCTGCCTTTCAGCAGGGGGACTGACGTGCTTTGTGATTAATCACCTGCGCTGGGAGTAAATACGGCTCAGCCAAGGCTGGCTGCTCCGTCCCTGCTTTTGTGGGGGACACTGAATGCTTACATTATACACCTGAATATAGACAAGGTGCTGGGCAGGCATAGCTGACTCATTCGAGAAATAAGGTAAAAATGAGAGAATTTGTACAATTCCTCTCCTTTCTGCCTCCGCTGAAATTGCCGCTTTTCCTTCCCTTAATCTGCTCTGGAAAGTGTTTTGCAGCAGTTCACAATTAAAATTGGACGGACTAAGTCCTTAAGGGCTTATTTAGCAGCTGAATTAAGTTGAAATTACTAGGTTTCTAGCTGGCATTAGATTGTAGAAGAAAATGTCTTCACTTCTCCCCAGTTCATAGCAAAGTTATTTTTTATAAAGATTTTTTATCTAAGACCATATTTCCTTTAGGCACCCCAGTTTTATAGCATTCTATTGGTGATTTAATGCATATGGAGGTACATGTGTGTTACTCTTAGAATGGAACCAGAGGAAAAAAAGAAAATCTGTCCATCTGCAACAGTTTAGTGGGGAAGCGCTATTGTTTTCCAAATTTTTTTTTCGGCCTATGAAAGTTTGCTTTTTACTATCTAGTTGTTAGTAGAGGAGGGCAGGGAGCAGAGTTGCCCATCCAAGGAACACAGATTGAGGAGACGCACTGACACCGGTATGTAAAAGTTTGATTGTGTCACTAATTATCTAGAAAGACCCTCTGAAACAACAGCTGGAGAAGATTAAAGCAGGTGGATTTGTGTCTTGAAGAGTCCACTGCATGCCAAAAAAAAGTGCGGCATGGGATTATCTTTCCTGGAATGGGTTCAGGAAAAATAGCTCTCCTTCAATTAAAATACACCTGAGATCTTGATATGAAAGGCTACAGGTTGCTTATTCCTGTTTTCAATATCCTGAATCAGAATTTCCAAGGGTAGAAGCCTACAGGAAGAGTTCAAAGGTGGAATGTTTGTGCAGGAATTGAAGGCAGCCAGCTTTGCTGCTTATTAAAATCCTGCAGGAGTGAAAAGCAGAGATCTCTGGAAGAGGAAAACAAACTTTGTTTCAGAGAGCTGATAGTTTTACTGTCTCTTTGGCTGCCGGGATAAGGTCCTCAGCTGGCATAAATAGCAAAGCTGTGTTGCAGCGTGTGGAGCTGTGCCAGGTACCACCCGCCTGCCATCAGGCCCTCGGCCGTGGAGTCAGGGCGCCTTCCTGCTCTCAGACGCCAGAGCAGCTCTGAAGCCACAGCCTGCCGTGTGACAAAGCATCTACCAAGTCCGGTACTCCAAGCGGCTCTCTTAAAAAGCTTGTTGCTTCAAAGAAATCATGAGCAAACCACTATCTTGTATCGTTTCTCTCTCTCTTGCCTTCCCTTTGTGTTTTTCCTTAAACTGAGCCATATTAATTTTGAGCTGTGCAGCCTTCTAAAAGACTTCAGGAATTAATGAGCTAAAACTGGCAATACGCAATAATGCGTGTCAAATAAAAACGTAATCGGCGTTTTTTCCCAGAATTGCCAACACCTCAGAACTTTGCAGTAAGCCAAATATTTTTAACAAACGTAAACTCTAAATTTGCCAGCGCTAGGTGGATTGCAGGTGCAGTAAATGTGTTTCTGTTGTGCCATCCAGGTAATTAATCCTGTATTTCAACAAAATGCCAGGAAGCTTGGCTGTGTATCACTGTATGTTCCAAGCAGCATGAAGATAAGCTGTGAAATTTAGGGATCCTTTATCGTTCAGTTTTCTCTCTTTCTGTCCCTTCTTAATTCACTTAATAGAACGATGTAGGGCTCTTAAGGTCATGCTTAACCTTAGCTGAAAGCTCTGGGCTTAGTTTTAATTAGCCTAAGGGTCAGTTTTCCCTCTCCGGGCAGTTTTCTCCAAACGTATGCCGTGTTGTGGTTCACATGTTTTATGGAATACAGCTATCGGGATATCTGCATCCTGTGCTATAAGCTATTTGCATAGACTGTAAATCCTCAAGAATTTTGCAAACTAAGAATTTTTGAACAAATATATTTACTGTCTAAGGATCTGATCCACTAATCAGTGCCATACTGCTAAACTGTTACACTCAAATAGTAGCGGCTATATCTTTTTAGATCAAGGGTCCAACTCTGCAGATTTTCACTCCATAAATACTAAAGGATGCAAGATCACAGCCTCAAGAATCAAAGAAAATAGTTTTTAAATGCGGTGTCTTTGGTTACAGTGAATTTGGACTGAGATCTCATTCTAAGCTGAATTCATCGCTCTTGCACTGATCTAATCTGCGG
>VXBO01000355.1:672175-711602 GCA_013400135.1 Rhinoptilus africanus
GGGGGAAATGGGCCAGTGAGCCCAAAATAAACGTTTTGCTCAACTCAGCCTCCTTATCTGAGGTTGGAGGGTCCCATAAAGGAACGGGAAAGAGCGTTGAAATACAGTTAGAAACTTTGGGGGGTTTACTGCTCTTATCAGGACAGCCTATAAGATGGCTGTGTATAGGATGTGTGCATGTGGTCTTTGACCACAAAACTAAACATGAGAAAGGAAAGTGTTGACACTTGGTAAAGAAATAGGTTCCTCCCAGCCACCCACCCACAAATACAGTGTGTGTAGCAATCGTCTCCTAATGTGCTTTTTTTCCCTCCAGATATATGTGAGTGCTCTGATCTTTTATTTGTCTCTTTAATGCATCCCTGCAAATGAAATAACTATTCTGGGATGTTGCTAAAACATTAAAGCGTCTCTTTTGCACCAGCACTGGCTGGCTTGAAATGAGTTCCATAGGGAGTCTGGAAAGGGGATCCGTCCCATCACAAACTGGATAGGGGATATAGATTTAGCAAGGGAAGACTGGAAAAGGAAGAGATGTTTGACTTTTTGGGGGGGTTGCCTGACACTCCTCTTTCAGCTCTGATGTTTCCTTTGCTGGATTCTCCCTCTTGCTTTGGAGTGGAAATTTCCGGTACCTAAAATAAGTAGAGACAAACTGATCAGCTCTAGGCCACGGGCATATGGTTTGATAAATACCGAACCCTGGAATCTTGCAGGGCTGACGCTTTGTTTCCAGCTTTGTGGTAAACAGCTGAATAGAAGGGAGAAGGCAGCGAGTCGTAAACTGCACTCGCCAAGAACATCTGCATTTATGAAAACTTTCCCTAATTGAAAATCTAGTAGTTTCAAATGCTCGAGACGGAGAGTTTGGAAACTAGCTCAGGGGCTGCGAAGGTAGCGGGAAGCAGCAGTGGTTCTGAGCCCCCCGTTCAAGTTACTCCCCCACCCCCCTCCTTGTAATCTGGGCGTTCGGGAGGTGCTAATAACGTTTTTACAAATTCTAACAAGGGAAAACTTTCTCTCTTCAGACTTCAGACACATTATTCTGCGGTTCTTCTCTGACTCCCTTTCCTTGCCATCTCCCCTGCCCCCACTTCTCCTCCTCCTCCTCGATATTTCCTCCTGGTTCTTTGAGATCTACTACACCAAAAATATTTTTGGAAATACCACAGACTATTGTTTTTATTAGTGACTGGAAAGCTTTGTAGTAGGATGCTTTTGTGTTTCATTTGTTTTCCTTGCTCTGGCACAGCTGTTTTTGTTTTAGCAGCATTGGAGAGATGGTTAAACTATTTGTGGCCTTTTCGAACCCAGCAGAGCTCTTCCACTGAGCGCTTTAAACTGAATGACTGAAACTGTAACTAACAGGTTGTCTGCGTGGGCAGTTTTGTGCATAAAGTTACAAAACGCACTGGGTTTATGGGATCTTTTAATTTGTTCAGCAAAACACTGATCACTGCAAAGCAAGTCCCAGTTTCCCTATAAATTTCCCAGCCAGAACATTGACAGAACCTTGACTTGGGAAGATACAGAACAGATGAAGCAGTAGATCTTGTTTCAAACCTGCGTGTGCTGAGAAATTATTAACGGAAAAGGGGTTTACGTAGGTGTGGCGGTCCCCACTTTAGCCAAGAGGGAATAGGTAGAAAAGCCATAGCAGGTGGGGGGGGCAGAACGGGGTCTGCGGACAAATCTGCCGAAGATGGTATGTAGCAGCTACAAATGCCTAACTGGCCACTGTGGTGACAAGGGGGAAGATGGGAAACGGGGAAACGGGCATCCAGTCAGAGAAGGGTGACAGCAGAAAGCAGTAAATGAAGAATGAAGCAAAATAAAATGAAAAAGTAAATGGAGAGCGAGAACGTAATGCATCTGTGCAGAGGCACTTTAAAAGCAAAAGGAAAAAGAGGAAATGAGTTGTACTGAAGGCTTCAGCGTTCATGTCTGGTGACATAATGTAAGTGATATTGAAAGTATGGGCTGACGGATGGCAGGCAAATGAAAGTTAAGAGTGCAGCTGAGATGTGTCCTGCTAAATCCCAGGCTTACCACGTGTTCCCACCACCTCTGCTGGGCAGGCACAGGCAGCTGCGCAGCAATTAGGGTTAGAGAATCGATCTGTTTGATGCTGGTTTGGCACTTTTCTTTCTGGCAAGGTCAGGCAGATGATGGGTCTGGCTGTGTGAGGCGAGGGCTGGTACTGGGGAGGCGGTGGGAAAGAGCAGCAGGTGGGTACCAGCTAGGGGGGCATCGTCCCTCTCAGCACCTTACAGCGTTGGAAGAGAGGTGCGTGTATCAGCTCGCTCATGAAATATAACGCAGGTGGAGTAGGGAAAGGACATACTGTATCTCCCACCTACAGTAACGTCGAGCGTGGCTCTTCCCTTTTGTTTGCGATGGGTGGGGAGGTAACTGCACTTGTCAGAAACCACCTCCTTAGTGACACTGCAAAAGAAAAGGCTGAGATGACTTTTTCCAGCACATTTTTTTTCCTCGGCTGTTTTTTGTCTTTTTTTCTTCATTAAAAATAATTGTTTTCAACTCTCCTGTCAGTTTTGCTGGGGGACACAGCAGTGGATTCGTGACTGAATGAGGCCAGGGACAATGCAGAGAACAAAACTTGTGTCTGAAAGTCTTGGATGACTCAAATCTGTTATCACATGATGATCCTGAGGTAATAATAGCAAGATAGGAGGACAGAGAAACTGAGCAGAACTCAGCAAGGGATCACTTATGCAGATGCATATTAGAGTAACTGGAATGTTGGTAACACACTTTAGAAGTTCAGACCTTGTGTAATAACAAAGTTCATCACATGCTTTTCCTGTCTAAAAAATTGCAAAAAAAAAAGCATCAGTTTGAGCTGACCCAAAATGCAATATTTTCTACTTTAAGATTTATTACAGTCACAGGATAAAAAAAAACCCTGCAAACATGTATGCAAAGAACTAGCTAAGATATAAGAGGACCCCTGTGGGATATTGTTAATGAGAAAGGACAGACATATGCTGACACCTGTATAGACATGTGTAGACATTGGTTGTTTCCCTGTATAGTGAATTATGTTTAGGAAGAACATACTCTACATGTCCTGTATCCACAGAGACATTTAACTACTTCTCTGTAGGTGGGTGTCATTCAGTAGGCTTTATTCAGCGCAGTGCAGTAAAGGGAATTGTTCACCGCCGTATCCTCAGAAGACACGCTGCATCTGCTCGTGCGAAGGCACCTCACAAGCACCGGAATATTAGCATCCGTCCTACAATGCCGTATTAACCAACAGAATTGTATTTAGCTCATTCCATGTTTTTCTTCTGAATCAAATAGCGACATATACATTTCAGCCACACTTTTTTGAACTGTTACCCACAGCCCTAGGTCTTGCCTGTTACCAGGCTCCGGTTATGATCTTTGCAGTAACTGTTTTCCCAACTCATTTCAGGGCTCCAAAGAGTGCGCCAGCTGGGGAAAAACACAAGGTACTTCAGACGAAGACTGCATGAAATGGGCTTCATCATTTATGGCAACGATGATTCTCCTGTTGTCCCCTTACTCCTTTATATGCCTGGTAAGATAGGGTAAGTACTGGAAAAAAAACTGTCGGCAAAACATTCGCTATTCAAGTTCATAGGTTATTCGGTATCCACTATGAAAAATGTACGTGCGGTAGGTGCTTCACGAGAGAAACACACACTGTGAGGTGAAGTCATCATTTAGTAACGCTCTATTTTAAATTTGACCCTGAACTTAATTTTGAGTTGTTCCAGTACTCAGAGTTTTTAAAATTTCTCTTACATCCTTGATTAACTTGCTCTGGAATAATACTTTTGATAGTGTTTGGAATTTTTTTGGTTTTAATTTATAATCATTAAAGGAGATGCATTGCCTTTGATGTATGAATTGGTTTGGATGGATGTTCTTTTTCCCCATCTGATCTTTGAGAGGTCTTTGCATGTTTTACCATTCAGTACCCCTCAAGCAGCACTTGTTCGCTGCCTTGGACGCACAGACCAGAAGTCAGTAGGAGCATAATGTAAGGGTTCAGCTGTAGGGAGTGTTTGCAAGTAGCTCAGGGTGACTACACGCTCTAGGTCTAGTACCTACCACACAAAAGGTTCCTAAACTGTCAGAGTAATTGAGAGAGCGAAGAAACCATCACATAGATTGTTTTATTCCTGTTGATGTGCAGGAACCCATCTCTCATACTTTCCAGAAGCCTAAATTCTTCCGTGCTCAGGGACTGTGAATGCCCACACATCTTGATTTGCACTCAAAGCCTTTCATTGACAAAAATGAATCGTGTCTATTCTACAGCGATCTCTCTGCCATCACACTTCTAGGATTTGACACCCGCTTGGCTTCATGAGCTGTTAAGCAGCAAAGAATCTCAGTCCTACTGGTAAAATTCTGTCTCTACTTGAATTCAATGGGAATATTACCATCCACTTCAATTGAAGACAGGATTTTACCCATTGTTTTATTATACTTGAATGTTTTCTCTCTGTGGTCAGTTTATTTGGAGATAATTTACTTCTGTTTTTTTTCTTTTTCTTCTCTCCTTAGGGCTTTTGCAAGACGCATGTTAGAAAAAAATATCGGGGTTGTTGTGGTTGGATTTCCAGCTACTCCTATCACAGAATCCAGGGCTCGGTTTTGTGTGTCAGCTTCACATACACGGGAGATGTTAGACACGGTAAGCACAGCAGATGTCCTGCTGAAATTAACTTCAGATGCAAAGGAGGTTGGGAGAAGCTGTGTCTCTGTTACTTTGAATCTCAATAATTCATTTTTACTTTTGTTTTTCTGGCCTTGTCACTTGATCTTTAAAGGCGTTTTAGCCTTATATATTTTATTTTTTAAAATAAATTATGGGACAGTTAACTTGTTATGTTCTTCTATTCCTAACAGTGACCAAATCTGTCATCACTAATAAAGACCTACATGAAGAGCACAGCTAGACAAAAATTAAATGCTGGGTCAAAACTATCAATGTAGGAAACCTGAAACAATATGGAAATAATTGAAAATCAACTTTTCCATACCCTTGTTTTCATTCCATATTTCTACGTGTTTCTTGAATTGCAGAAGTATATGGGACAGCCTTGGGGGTACAGGTGGAAATTGCAAACAGTATTTGGAACTGTTTGAACCTAATGAAGTTTAATTGGCGCTGTCTGGCCTGTCTCAGTTCTATATCTTTCTCTGATATCAGAAATACTGCTAAGAGTATTTGAGACTTCCATCATAAACCTCCGTTCCAACGCAGTCAGAAATGTGTTTAAAATAAACTCTTTGAAATTTTCCATCTCCCTTTCTTGCCAACGGTGTTTTTGGCCTGGTTTGATATGTGTTCTTTCATTCTCAGAATAAGCCGACCTAAAGGAGGCTTAAAAGTAAATTTCAGGCTTTCTTTTTCCTCTCTTTGCACAAGTATGGTGGTCAAAGCAGAAAATTGAGGGCATTTAAGTTCAAGATGCCGCTCCTTCACACACCTGTGCCTGCAGAAAGCCCCTGCTCTCTTTTTCATCCTGAGATTCATGTGGAGCTTGAGGCTGGAGCCCTGCGTGGCTGACCAGCTTCCACGGCAGCGTAGACCTGTCTCAAACAACATCAAAAAATCTGCCTTGCACGTGTGCAGTGTAGAATTCCTGCTGCTGTTATAGGTGCAATAGTTATTAACAAGGTGTAGTACCATAAAGATAATATCGCATAGAACAGAGCACAGCTACATGCTTGTGTTGGTCATTGTCAGCTTTTACTGTTTGACTGTGTAGATTTGGGCCAGTGTCAATAGTAATAGGTGGTGAAGTTGATCTGAAAATTAACGTCTTGAGGTTGCTGCTTTGATTTTCTTCCTCTCCCTTCACCCCCCAAATGTCAAGCCCATTACATTTTTGGGCCGTCGTTGCATCTGCACTTTCTGCTACCTGCCCATTGATGATTCCTGGTACCAGTGAAGGTCTGAAACACTCCCCAGCCATCATTCTGGAACATGCTGTATTTTTCCCTTTGAAAGTGGGATCATTGCTCTAGTACTTGTGGCATTCCTTAAATGTCCTTACAGTATGAGGGAGTGGAAATGCCCTGAGTTTAATTACTTGCAGATGGAAAGTCTTTGGGACAAACACTTTGTGAATATGCCTAAAAACAGGGGAACAACAGGTAACAAGCACAATGAAAACTTTTCCCTTTGGCAAAATTTGTTTTGAATCTCAGCCTGGAACTAAAAAGACGAAAGACCCATGGAAGGGCAAGATCCCAAGAATAACTTCCTTAATGACCTTGAAGCTATCTCTCTGCATAAACCATTACTAAATTACTCCTTTCTGTTCTTGAGCTCATTTTAGTGGCTTGACAGAACCAGGCTCAAAATCTAAATTGCTGCTTTCTTCTTTGATGCCAAAAGGTTGGCTGCTTTTGAATGTGGATCAGATGCTGCAAACCACTGAGCTGCTTCTCTATGGTATAGAGTTCCCTGGCTACTTTCTGCATCTACTGAGAGCTGGGAACACAGCTCAGCAAATTGCATTACAGTATTAATGCATTACTAATTATGCCTGTTATTGATATTAATACAAGACAATAATGGAATGCACTAAAAATCTTCAACTATTCAGACTATTTATGATGACGCTGGTCAGCACAGTGGGCTGAGTCCCATCTCAAGAAATGCAGTGGCAACTCCAGTCTTTGGGACCCATAGGCAAACATTGAGGTATTGCCTTACACATCCCTTTTGCACAAGCAAAGATAACTTTTTATCTAGATTAGTATCTCCTTGTGCTTTCAGAAAAAGGTCATTTTTTTAATCTGTGATCAATTAATCTACTTACTAATAAGCCATAACTTACTGAAGGAGGAAATTCTGTTCTCATAGATATATCTACGACTGCATCGACGTTCACTACAGGAGAGTGAGAGCAAAATTTGCCCATTTGCCCTTTAAACTTTCTATAATTGATGCTTGTGTGATCATCTTGTTCTACTGTAAAGTAGAGATTACTAGAACTTCATTTCTTTTCCAAGAGAATTGACACAGTATAATGGTTTTACAGGTTTTGAATGCTCTGGATGAATTGGGTGATTTCCTACATCTGAAATATTCCCGGTATTCCAAGTCATCTCATCCTGAACTGTATGAAGAAACTAGACTTGAACTTGAAGATTAAGTTTTCCACACATGAAGAGAACATTATAATGCTATGAAAGGGGAGAAAACCCGAAAACTAAAAAATAAGAACGCATTTCTTCCCTTCTAAGGACAATTTTTGTTTCTCAGTTAATTGAAAGGAGGGGAAGCTCGGGTGTTGCATTTTATTGTATCAAATTTCTGTATTCAAGAGACTGAAATATTGATACAGATTTGCCTCCCCAGGAGATCTGTCCTTCTTACGGTATTTTTGATGCAGAATGAATGCATCCATTGCTCGAGTTGCTAATGTACAGCTTTTGTTATGGCCCCTTTTTATGAAGAGGCTTCAGATAGTCTTAATTGTGACTGAAATAATAAAGTTTAAAAACTGAATGTATTCCAGCCTAGTATGGTAACATAGCTGAGCTTCATCAGTAAGATTGACTTTTATCTGCTAAAGAGCGTGAATCGAGACATTGGTGTGGACTGATACAGAGGAATGAACAGAAAGGAACCTCTTGAACTAAGCTGCCCGCTCATGCATTTCTCCAAGGACAGAAAATGTTAGAAGGCGGCTAATGCTAAGAACAAGAAAAGTAGCCTGATCGGATCACGTATTTCTGACAGCAGGTTATGGGAAAGGGAAAATGCCTCCTCCCCTCCACAGATCCTTTCTCAGCCACCTAAATACACTATAAGCTTCGTAACGTACAAAAATTTGGGCTTAGCCATAAACAGAAATGCTTTTCTGCTAACGCATTTGACCTACAGCCTTTCACATCTTATCACAACGTAAGTTCTTCAGCAGGCTTGCTCCCTTTTCATGTAGCAGTAGTAAATAATTTTAATAACCATTTAACTTTCCCGTAAAAACCTTGATCAAAACAGTCAGATACTTGCAGTTCACAAACTGCAGATGACATTTATGGGCTCGTTCCTAAGTTTCTTGAACTACTTATGGGCTTAATAAATTCACTAACAAGTACATAATGCTGAAGCTGTTAGTTATACAGAATGTGAAGTTTGGGATACCATAAGCAGTTCTGCCACCTGTTAAATTGAAAACGCCGCCTTTTCTAAATGGGCTAAAGTCATCCACTCAATAACGCTTCTTGAAATATTCTTGTCTCGTTTGCGCATGTCAGGGGTTGCTTTACTCGCCCAGTTGCAGACCTTTTTGAGTGGTTTGTTTTTCAAATAATTGTTTATGTCATCTGAAGGGAAGACGTCGGCGGCCCCTTTTCCACTGCCTGAGTGACAAACGCTCAAGGATTCTTGAAGGAATTGTTACAGCCGGCAGTCGCCCTGCAATGCCTGCAGCAGCATTATTGTCAGGATCGTGTGGGCTGAGTTGTTTGAAGGAGATTGGAGGCTTTTTCCCTTTTTTGCAGCATTGGAAAGCTTCTAAGCTTTGAAAGGTTCTGCAGCTTTAAGAACGAACTCCAAACCACTCCACGCTATCAAATGTCATTGTAAACACATCAGATGAGAGATGTTTAGCTTTCTGTTGCACAGATGTACCACACTTTCATGTTCTCTTGAAAGCTGTGGTGTAAACTTAACCCACAGCTGCAATATTAGATTTAAGAACAGAACAATTAAATTGCGGAGTACCAATTACACTATATTACTCCCTGCTTGTTAAAGCAGCTTTCAGGATATAACAAGGCTGATTGGTTATGAGGGCCCATTTTTTGTTGGATTTTTGTTGTTGTTGTTGTGCAAGTCAATAAAAATCCAGTGGTGCTAGAACTTTAAGAATTGATTACAACACATTCCATAATATCAAATGTCGGCTTTAGGAAACATGTATCAAGGGCTGGGGGAGGACTAAATGGTGTCATATGATTCTTCACTTTGGTAGACGGACTTGAAAAACACTGCAGAGGTTCGAGGGAGCTGTGTTTGTGGGTAAGGACAAACTCACTGCATAAATATTAAAAATACTAAAGCACAGGACAGAGAAACTAGGACACCTGAGCTTTGACTAAGCTGGCAGTTTGTGATGTACAGCTTTGTTAGACGCAGGGCGAGAGCGCTTACTGCGGAGGAGATGGCTTGAGACATTTCTGCAACCTGTTCCTCGAGGAAAAGCACTGCATTTGATGGATTGCGTTTTGATCTCTACTGCCGAACATCTGCGGCCAGATCCTCATTTGACTTCTGACCTTCCATCTTGGGGTATACGGCCGTAGTTTATATTTCAGCAAACGTTATTACACGTGCTGTTGCAGGCAACACGCTATTTGCCTCAAAGAGAGGCCTGAGATTGATTAAGCTGCAGAATGATCACTTTTTGTCCCCCTATAGGGGAATGTTTTCTGTCTGAAGCTGAATTCCTCCTGCCCTCAGAACATTACTCTCTCTCATATTAAGGAGACAGGACAGCTATTTTTCAGAGACTGCCAGTTGATTTATTATATGCTCTTTTCTGATTTCTTCCATCCCTTACACATTAGAGAAAGTACAGGCTGACTGTCCCTGGGCTTGGGGAACATTTAGGGAGAAGTCCCTGCTCCACTGGTGCAATAATAAAACTCCCAGGAACTTCAGACTTTCAGATTTTCCCCATGAGGCTTATTTATGGTCTGGCATTGGCTTTTCCTTCAGCTCAATTTCAGTGGAGTTTTTTCCAGATTTGCATCAATTTTAATCAATTTAGAGCTGATCAGCACTTGGTGACTCTTATTTTAGCTTGCTTAAGAAAAAAACTGATGGAGTTCTTATTAGGGAATTAGCACATCTAGCATAAGGATCGCATATTTCCTAGAACATACTCCGGCTTCAGGCATGCACGTTCTCAAGAGATATAGTTCTCTGTAATTGTTTTAGAAGGCTTTGAAGAAGAACTGCCTTCAATAAATAAAAACTGCTCAAGTTGTCGTATTTTAATCCAATGGAAATGTAAGTATGAATACACTAACTTTTTGATGGCAAGCTGCAATTTTAGCCTCTTGTTATCTTGCATAAAATCTTGATTGACCCTCATGCTCTGGGAAGACTCAAGAGCTGTCTGTTCGACAGAATATCTGAATTGTTTGCCCTTTCCTGTACCTTTATCCCACCTCATCTTTTAGAAAGCCTTCATTTCCTGAGCTTATCTAACTTGTCAAGGTGGTTCCTCCACCCACTTCTCCTGCCTCTTTGTATTGTTCTCTCTGTTCTCCAAGTTTCTGCCCTCTGGGTCTAGGGGAAAGCTCACTGCCAGCTGCAGAGGACTTGATGTGTAACAGTTGGCTTTTTAGGCATTGCCTCGCTGCCTGCTTTTCCTGGTGTCCTCATCAGCTCCTGCAGACTTTAATCTTTCCTTTTCAAATAAAAGTTTCCTACTGACGGTGCTAAGTTTCTCAGCTGAACTGAATCTGAATTGCCTAAGCTGTTGAACCAAGAATGGGCTTGATCTATCACTCGTGCAAGTGTAGATCAGGTTAAATCTTGCTTTGAAGTCAATACTGTTGGTTTAAAACTAGTGTGACCATGAGAGCAGCCTGTCAGCGTGAGGTGAGCTGCCTGCATTTGTTTCAGAGGGGTTTGAACACTGATGTCTCTGCACTGCTCCACAGCCACTGCTCTTCACAGAGGACCAAGGTATGGGAGTGGATTTTTTAAGGTAGGATTTCAACTGTCTGTCTCTCTTTCTTTTTCTTTTCTTTTTTCCTTTTTTTTTTTTTTCCCCAAAATGAGTTTGATTGAACACCCATCACATATTTTCCTGTTCTGCTGAGACAGGGAACAAAATAGCGATGTAAGAAAAGCGATCTACACCAAAGGTGTTTATGTACTTTCTAGTCTTCTCAGAAATCAAATAGAGATTCTCTGATATATGGCCTGCTTCTCATTTATGCATATAGTTCTTCTAGTTAAAACACAGATCAGGACCAAATTTTAAAGGAACCACGTCACTGGCTGAGAAATGGCAGATGTCATTCCAATATTGAGTCTCCAGATGCCTTCAAAAAAAGTATCTAGCGTTTCCCTCATTTACTCACACATCTAGTGTTGTTTGTGCTTGCTGCAGACTAGACACAAGATAACGAGAATCTCGCTCTATCCATTAGTGAGACGGAGCTTCAGACCTGTCAGGACGATCCCAAAACCACGCATGAGTGACCACACAAAATAATAATTCAGCCCCATCGGAACAGGAGTCTGGGGTCTGAATCAGGCTGGCTGCTCAGCAGTTACCTGAGAGGCGAGTGTGTGTCTTTCCACACATGTCCACTGACAAGTGACATAAGCGAGCAGTGATAAATCCATTTATATCACATGCTAATCAAGTGAAAAGGGTAATTTAGAGACACGGGATCTGGAGAGACACAGTGGACTTGGAGACTTAGAATAGATCCAGTTGTGTACAAAGGATTTTTTTGTGCAAGTGTTACAGGAGTTGTTTAATCTTTTTAACTAGCTAGGTTAAAAACTTGATCTTTAATATCAAAATAGTGACTGTGAAGAAGGCAAAGAGAGGTACTGCGCCCCGTGTGTCACTCCGGTTTGTTTATGGAGAGACGGCAGGGTAGATAGGGTGCCATAGCAGATGTCCGTGATACTTTATGTTTCGTGGATCCTTTTTGGAGAGTGACTTCTACCAGGTGCTGTGCCAAGGCCAAGAAGTGTTAATTGTTATCAATACACCTGAGTGCAACAGCTTGTGCTCCAGGGCTAACCAGGTCTGGCCAGTAATGCTTGAGCCACCACCTATGGGCGATAGTGCTGATGCTGAGAACTCTTGAGAGATCGTTCTGGTGAGAACTGTGCACGGCATCGCTGGTGATTGCGATGTCCTCACTGGGCACCACTGCCGGGAGTGGCCATGGTACGGTGACAACTGCCTGTGCTGCTCTGCCCGGTGAAACTGCTGTGGCTCCAGGACAGGCGTGACAGTCTGTCCTCCTCTTCGCACATACAGAAGGACATGGCCTGTAGGTCACTCCAGCAGATGAGTTTCTTTCCGGCAAATCAGCTCAACCAGAAGATGTAGCCATGAAAGTAGGACACTGTAGGAAGTCTAGGAAATCGATTCTCACAAGTAAGTCAAGTGCTTGCAGTAACAGATAGGGAAATTTTGGTATGTGTGGCGTGGAGCAATGGGGCCAGATGTGGGGGGTGAAACTTGCTTTTCTATCACCTCTGCTGAAATTGTAATTTGGTATGAACATGAGCTGACTCTAGTATCCTGCGAAGGTGTAGGGCCAAGGCATATGTATCCTCCAGTTCCTGGCACACATGAGATAAGAACTACCATCATGTTTGTTGCCCTTACCTTCGGTAGCTCCATTTCCACTCCCAGCACAGTAAGCAGCAGGTCTATCTTACCCGTTCAGAGCACAGCATGAAGTGGCCAGCTAAGCTTTTTTGGGCCAAATATGACCCTATATGGTCCGTGGCACTGCAGTGGGTAAATATTTCTTGTCACAGGCTGGCTTTTGCGGTGCTGCAGATAGCCTCTTGTCTGAAGCGCGTTCCTCATCTGTTGACCTCTCCAGCAGCTGTTCTGGAATAGCACAGAAGTGATGAAATCAGTGGGGACATTTCAAAAGCATAGTTTGCCCCTCGTGTTTCCTGGAGCTTGCTCTGACACAAGTATCTTCTGCGTGTCCTACTCTCCCCTTGTTGTTACCACACAAACCTCGTGATGACTTGGCTCTCTGAACAGAAACTGGTCTGCGCGTTGCTGGAGATCCTACTTTCATGTGGGAGCTGCTTTTCAAAAAACGCTAACACCAAGGATGCAGCTACTCTCAGCCAGAGTGGTCAGAAGAGGCATGATATTTGTCATAGTTCCTGGACCATCTATTACACTTGTGGTATTTCCCAGTGTGCAGAATATCCTGATAGAAACTCTCTGACTCCCACCGCACACTCCAATACCCGTATTATAAAAATTGCTCAGCAAACTACTCTAACCTATGGACCAGAGGTCTAAACTGGGTGCAAGAGACCCAGTTCTGATCTGCCTCTGCTCTGCTAAATAATTGCAGATGAGACACATTAGCGTTCCTTGCCTCATTTTTATTCCTCTGTAAAACTGTGATAGTGATCCTGATTTATTTGTAAAACACTAAGTTGAACTGATGAGAAGAGCTACAAAAGAGCTGTGTTGTCATTATCTGAGTGATCTTTTAATTTCTACATCTCAGAGCTTCTCCGTTAATCCTGTAAAAGCCCCGAGTACTCTGTTTACCAGACCTAGTGTACGAGACAGTACAATGATGAAGACTAATTATAAATCGTAGAAAAAAAAATCTGGAAAACAGATTCTTTTAACATTTCCATTCTGTGCAGGCTTTGTCAGTGTCTTACTACAATGATTGCCAGTTGGATTAGGAAGCTTTTTAAAATGTGAATTTATCTTTTCAAAGATTTGTAGCCAAGCCTTTTCAGTTTGTTAAAATGTAATTAGTGTCTGCTTGTTAATACGATGTTCATTGATTTTTAAAGTACACAGACTTCAAAGCTAAAAATAAATAAATAAAAAGAGAGATAATTCAAACCAGAATGGAACAGCTCGGACAGTTTTACTCTTTTGCCAGGATCCCAAAGCAGTTGTGTTCAAACAATGCCACAGTTTGAGTGGAAATGTGAAGATTAAATCCAAACCCTGCGTGTCAGCTTTTTTGCAAATGACTATCCAGGATTTCAATAAAATGTCCAACCACAACAGATCATGTTGCAGGGATTTTTATTGCTTAACAGCTTGTGATAGTCTCCTGTTTCTCCAGCATGTATTATAAACCACTGCACCTAACACCTACTAAGTATCAGTGGAATTGTGGTACCTAACTCTGTCAGGCTCTTTTGAAGAATAATTTGAAGTGGACAAAAGAAGAAAGGGTTCACAAAGGTGACGGATGGTTGCAGAAGCTCCCAGTTGCACATCGTTGTGGTGTGGCACATGATGGAAGGTACATAAACATGAGACTTAATTTGATCACAGTTATGGAGGCAACAACGCAAGTGATGAAGAGGCAAGTGGAGGTAACTCAAAATTCAGACAGGAATTCAAAAAATGTGATTGAGGAATATCCTGAGAAGACAGCAGAAGCAACACTAGAGCACAATACCTTCTGAAGAAGGCCTGGAGAACAGAAAGGTGGGAAGGGATATCCATGGGAGAACCCTACCCAAGCGCAAGAGAGAGGATGAAATTAGCTAGCACAGTAGAGATGAAGCTGAGCAACAAAGTTGTTCAACTGGAGAAGGAAAACAATTCAGAGGCAAAGAAGAAAGGAAGGGAAACTACCCCCCAAAGACAAAATGACAAGACAGTGGAGACAGCCAGGATTGAGACTCCACAGGGGAGAATGAGGGGGAAAGAAGAGACAGACTGATTTTCAGACAAGCAGAAGAGAAGAGGAGCTTCCACCACACCAGTATGACATGGGTGTCCATGACAGCAGATAGGGCCCTTGATTGTTTAGAACAAAGGAGGAAAAATGTCCAGCCAAAAAGCAGAGAGGTGCCTTGTTCTTCCATAACTGGGAATGTTAGATGTGAATCAGTGGAAAAGAAAATAAGGAAAACCAATGGAAATAATGATTGTCTTCTGTTCAGGGCAAGTGATACTGTGGAAACAGATCAAGAACACCTCTAAACAGAGAGAGAACAATGCTTGAAGATACAGATGCTCCAGTAGTCTTTCCACAGAACGCTCCCAGTCCCAATGGAAAATGATAAGGTAATAAAAAGTGATATATTTCCTCAGAACTAGCTCTGTGAAGGAAATTTGGGAATGTTTGATCACTGAGAGGCAAACAGCTCTAAAGCAGATTCTTCTCTGAGGGTGGTCTCCATTTGGGCACTTGCGATACGAGCCTTCCAGGACTAAAATTGGCAACAGTGAGTAAAGCCAGCTTTCAAGTGTAAAATAGGGAGAAATAGGCACAAGAGCCCTGTCTGATTTTCATGCTGGGTTTTAACAGATGGGACAAGAAATATCTTGGTAGCGAATGTAGTAGGGGACAATGGACCTCAAAAGAATAAAGGCGCACTGACAGCAAAGTATTCATTCTGTGCTAGTCCCAATATAAGAAGATACTTTTTTTCTAAAAGGTTTTGAAATTGCCATTCACTTTATAATTGCAGATTTACTGTGTGATGCCATCCATGGTGAGCACAGAAGGAGGTCAGCTGTGTGATAACATCTAAGCTTTGATTTCTGTATTGTATACAATATAAGTGTTCTGGTCTCTTTCTGTTCTTTGAAAATCGAGGGGCCACCTAAGTTTTAAAACGGCTTCATAGCCATGCCAGACAGTACTGACAGGAGATGTAGTCAGTGAAAATACTTTACCAAGTGGCAAAAAAAAAAGGGGGGGAAAGGACGGAGAGAAATCATTGAGTTCAGGATTGCCCAGTTGCTTTAGAAACTGCTGTTTGCAGCAGCCTCCCAATCTGAGTCATGTCGAGTCATGTCAAGTCATCACATGAGGCTTCAGACATGGTTTGATTTAAGCCGTTACAGTAGTAATCTCCATTACCTTGGTTTGCTTTCCCTTAATACTGAGGGCATGGATAAAAGCATCTCTGTAGATAGAAGGTCGTAAATAGAAGCAAAATTTAGACGATGGTAACTTTCAGAACAGGGATGGTGCTGATGACCACGAAAGAGCAGCAACTGCTTTCTTTGATACTTCTGAACCCAGCAAGGATATTTGTCCACAGACATAGCACACTGAATACATTTAAGTAATCTATATAAGTTTAAATCACCAGCAGACAAAATAGAGAGCTCAGAAGTTTTGAATGTGGAGGCAGGATCTTCTGCAAGTCAAATCTGATTTTAAAAATCATCTTAGGAATTTGCATCTCAGTGGTGTCACTGAGGGGAGTTCTGGAGAAGAGGAGATAGTATGGAGAATGCTCTTGATGCAAGTGGTTAAGTAATCCTCTCAATCCGGGTATAAGAAGTAAGCTCAGCTCCTCTAGGTACAGGACAAGCAGCAAAGAAAAGCAATGGTGTGGTAAGAAAGCAGAGACATAAAGTGGGAACTGTGAAATGTGAACCTGAGAGAAATGGTGCAAAGGTAATGAAAGCAAATCATAATAGGTCTCTTAGCCATAAAAACAGAAGCAAAGAATTGAGTCATGACTGTAGTGAAGTTGGGGAATTTACTGCATACGGCAGCAGCAAAAAAAGTAAAAGATTTGGATACGAGTGTGCCTGGAGGATCCCAACATGGTGGCAGAGGTGTGATGCAGCATTGGCTGGGCTGCCCTTGGAATAGAACCTGCAGCACTGAGATGTACAGAGCAAATGAGCGAGGAACCAAGAAAAGCAAAAGGCAATGTTGGAAAGACATAAAATAATTAAGGAAAGAGGCAACAGCATGGATCCAAACCCCCTAAAACCATTGATACAGGGGCACTGAAGACCTGTAAAGGGGATCAAAAGTTTGCTTAGGCAACACACAATGAAAACTTGCCCATGGAAGAGAGTTGTAAGGTGGGTCGCAATCAGTCAGCAAAGGATTAGATAACACGCTCAGGGGAACAACGCGGGGATAAAGTGATGCTAGGTGTAGGGGATTGGATTTGAGGACCCACGAGGCCCTGTCCAGCTTAATCATCTACGATTCCATGGAGACAGCAATGAAAGACCAGCATTGTCTCCCTGAGAACTAATTTTGTTGGTATGGGCTTAGGTCACGTATTACAAATAGGTCTCTTTTATGTAGGATTCTAGTTTGGAGTTTGCAGTGATTGATGGATTCATTAAAACGTCATCACTGAAACGGACAAGAATTTTCTGTTTAAAAATAAATAAATGACGACAGAACCAGCCAAAGAGCCTTCTGCTTTTCTTGTTGATTCTCCCTGCAGCTTAATATGGTTAGGGAGGCTGCTTGGTGGGAGAGAGAGGAGATGGGATAAGAAAGGATTAGCAAGGGATATCAGCATTTCATTTAGATCTTTGGCTACTTGGTTGCTCTTAAATTCTACCTCCCAGTATCTTTCTCTTTGTTTTTCTGAATGCCACATAAGCATCATTCTGGTGCTGAATCATATTTATACTGTGATCTCCCATTTGGTCTGGAGAAGGTTATTTGGCTAGATTCTCAGGTAGTTATTACCAAGCTTTATTGTAGAGACGTAAGCAGGGTTGCACTTGAAGATCCAGCCCACTGGATTACTGCTTGTACAGCTGTGCTGTCTTTTTAAAGCCAAATTAGTCGGTATAGAAAAGATGTTCTCCACAGAATTTGGCTGTCATCCTTGTGACAGTATGTTATATTTTCAAGTAGATCCCATGGGCCAAATTAATTGTAGTATTCTACTGATGTCAGTGATGTTACCCCAAGTGTGAATTTGGCCCTATTGTTCTAAGGCTAATAGAGATTTTTTTTTAACGAAAGTGGATCATAAAATATTCTCAGATTTTCATCTGGTTTTGCTTATAGTAATTATCCTTTCCTGGAGCTGAGTAGTAAAGAAAATATTCATATTCTCCAGTGTCTGGTATAAATTGCAGTGCTTGTTTGCTGCAGCCCAAGACACAAGCTACAGACAGAAATTGAGGTATTTGCCCACGTGTGCACGGACAGAATTAGCCACCTTCTCCGCACACGAAGCAGCACGGCAAAGGCTTTTAAAGTTCTCCAGTGTCAGTGCTGTATCAATAAAACACACTGATTTTCAGAGGCTTTTTATACTTTAGAAGGAAACTCTTCGGGCAACAAATGCATGGAGACAACATTGAATTCCACCCTTTGTTATTAATGGAGGCGAAAGACATGTTCTCTTAAACAGGTTTCCTCTTTTTTTGAAATAATATCTGTAAGGCTTGCAGAATTAATATTGCAAGAGGGACCCAGCATATTTTTTTGCTGACAGCTTGCACCCAGTTAGGTCAGAGAAGACGTGGGATGTGATTACAGTAAAATTAGCTGAACCAGGCAGTTATTACAGGTGGTTCCTCCTCCTGGGCTGAATAACACACCTGAGGGAAAGCACAGGTGGGGCTCCACTGCTGTCATTTTGGAAAGAGAGACTGTCTATCCCTGCCTCCCCACTGGTGGCTTTTGCTCGCTGTGTATCACAGTTAGCGCTCCCAAATTTGCGTTGTCTTTGCAGAAATGTCGAGAACCAGAGGAGACTGGTTGAACTGTTGCATCACTGTTCAGCACTATCTTTCCATTACAAATTTGAGGAACATGGTTGAAAAAGCTTAAGTGGATATAGGACGTGTTCTGGAACAGCATATAAGGAATAGAAGGAACTTTAAAAGGCATAAGTATATTTACAGTGAACCTTAAGGTGCAAAGTCTACAGCGGGGGCTCTCCATCCCTCTTTAAACCACTGGGACTCCTCACATACTCTTGTTGAACAAACCTTTTGTTCAATTTTGTATTGCCATGGAATAGTCAATGAACAGGAGTGCTCTTGATTTACAAAAAGGCATCAAATAATTTAAGACTTTGACCTCCTGAATGAATGTTTAAAGAAATAAATGTGAAAATGAAGGATATGGAGCTGGTACTGCCCCTCAAGCTTAGGAATCTGTCTCTGCAGGTGCATTTGAGGCTTCATCTGGGGGAAATCAACCTTCAGACTCCACAAGAACTGAAAGAAACCATGGTGCAGAATGATTTCTTTCTATGTGAGCTCAGTGGCCACTACCCTAATGCACTCCAGCAGGGTGTCTGGCCCTCTGGATGTTTAATGAAGAATAAAGACCGGTTCTACCTCTGTGGTGTTGAGAGTGGGAGTTATTCTTGAAAGAGAAATGCTGATATTGGATCAGCCCTAAAAGTAGTGGTGAAAGCTATTCTGTTATTATGCAATTTTCATTTCTTTCTGTTGTGAGTAGGGGGTGGAAGAAAATGCAGAGATTGACCCTGTGCCCATGTAAACACTGTGTCTGTGAAAACCATACTTGATGAAAGGAAAATAATATCCTAAGCAAACAGATATGATGTGTCCTAACAAAAAAAAAGACAAGAGGGATCTCTAACTCTAGCTATGTCTTCCCCCCCCACCACCACCACAAGAACGAGGGAAAACAGCTGAATCTACTCTATTTTCTGGAAATCTGTGGGGAGTCTCTTAAAGACAGATCATAAACCAGAGACATCTCGTTAGCTGAATTTCTCCTAATTTGATATCGATGTTTAAGTACCCTTTCTCCTCCAGAATTAAGGATCTGATTTGAGATGGGGTTTAGTGTCAAAGGCAGAATTTTTAGTAGAATAAATTTCTCTCCAGTGGATACAGGAGAAATGTCAACTGGACATAGCTGCATGTACTTCAGGGCGTACTTCATGCTGCTCCTCAGAGCTGTATCTACTGACTTCTGCTCCTTGATGTCTAGGAATTCCCTTTCTTTGCCATCTGTTTATCTGTCAGGCCTTCAGAGAGCACCCTGTGACTTCAGTCGACTCTACTGTCCCATTAAAATGGCTCTGTGAACGCACAGCCTTAAAATACAGAAGTGTGAAGGCGGAGACAGTTCATTTACTGTGGTAGGGAAAAGCCAAAGACCATCTCTCTCTGACCCTTCTAAATTAGGTTGAGAAAAAATACCATTAAAACGTGTCTGCTGTCAAAGAGATTCTCTTAGCGATGTCTTGCTGCAGTGATGTTCTCCTGAAGGTTAAATAGTTGTCTGCATTTTTAACAGGTGTGGTGATGCCCCGTGACCCTTAAAAATGGCTGAAGCTGGAGCAAAGATTTCCTAATGGAACTTGAAACCAGGTAAAACTGCCTACTTCAGGAGCTCTAATAAAATCCTGCCATGAAGGCCAGTTGCGCCGGTATTTGTAAACTGGGGTGCAGTTTGGTGCAAACGCAGGAAATTTACTGTAACAGGTGGAAACCAGGCAGTGCTTGGTAGTGCCACGTCATGATGCGGCTGGAGTCTGCGCCGTTCAGTGATTTGACATTGGAGGTTTTAGATGGGTGTAAATTGCGGAAACTGAACATAGTTCTGAGGGAGCTGAATACATTAGAATCAAATTCACAGAAAAAAAATACTATCCATTTTCTTGCTGATCTGGTTGAAACTAAGGGTTACAAAGTTGTTTCCAAGCCTCAAGGCCAAGATTTTTTTTCTCTTGCTTATAGCAGTCCGTACTTTATATCAACATCTCTTATGGACCCCCTTACTTCATAAGGCTCTAGGGAAATTCCAGAGAGCTAGAAGGGAACAAATGTTTCATTCTTTTAGAAAGATGAAGGAGGTGATCCCCTTCTCCCAGCCTCCCCAAGTAAATATAGGCCGGTTAACCTGGTGTCAGTTCTGAGACAACCGCAAGAAAATCAGACGTGCAAAATAGTCGACATCTAGTTAAAGAGATGGTGACATAAACGACACCAGTCAGCATAGTTTTGATAATAGCAGTGACACTACATTGTAGTTTTAAAATGTTACTACCCAAAACGTAGCACATATTAAACGAGTAAACTGATATATCAGAACTGAAGGGTATCAAAAGGGTATTTTTATCAAGGTTCTGCAATGATTTGTTCTTGCCCCCGGGCTATTCATTACTGTTATCAGGGATTTGAAAGAAAAAATAAATAAATTAGCTGCTGGAAAAGTTGCAGATACGCCGCAGCAGTAAATAAACACGACGGGTCAAGTCTGCGAGGCAAACTGCAACACTTGGTGAACTAGACTCCTCTGAACATGTGTTTTAAAACAGCAAAATGCAAGGTCATACGTTTGAGAACAAAGGCTACAGATGACAGTTTACATCCTGGAAGCGGTGACTGTGAAAGCCTTGGCCCAGATACAGGCTGTGGGCTTTGTCAGTACATACATGCAGACAGATTAAACACAATCTCCACCATTCTAAAATCTGTTTGTGTTAAATCTACATAATCGCTCGTTCTCGTTAACCAGACCATTCAGTTCTCAGCCACTGTGCAGGCTTTGCTGAAAGTTTGCATGCTTGGAACGCTTTTTCCCTGCATTCCCAATAGTTGAAAAAAGGCAGAAAGTACCTGATTTTGAACTTGAAACTTAGTTGATTCTTCTCCCTCTGAAGTGCCTTATCATCTGCCGTGAATATCCCACAGTTGTGAGCATTTCCAGTTATCACACCAATTACCTGACAAGGAGGCCTAGTTTTAGGGCAGCGCTGCCAATTTTAAGTGAAGAGACAAGTCCCTGTGGGAATCAGAGAGTTCAAAATATCACTAAAGCTCTGTTGGATAAATGGTGCTGTTGGATTGGAAAGATCACTCTGCATTCTTGGAGCTCATAAACGTGTCAAGATTGACTAGTTCAGATTGTTCTTCATTTTACCTAGGAAAGAATTTGCCAGATATTCAGATGGTAAGAAATGCCAGGATTAAGGTTACCTGTGCAAACTAAAGCAATTTTCCTTGTGAGTAGGGATTAAGATAGCTTCTCATTGCATGACTGCTATTGATTTTTCCGCAGCTCTCCTACCTTACTGATTTGCCATCTGCACTATTTTTAATACAGGCTCCTGAGTTCTATCCGACTTTGGAAAATGCAACGGGAACTGTAAATCACTGTGGTGCTCTTGGAAAACATCATCCTGTTGAGTCATCACTGAGCAGGTAAGCTGCCAAAAATGAGCATCAGCCAGCCCCACGGGTGGGGATATACCACAGGTAGGGAGCCAGACGGGATTTCCTTACCATCTTGGACTTCCCACCCTCCTCCATGTAACACCAGGGAGGTATTTCAAAGCCCGAGTAGGATGGAGTGGGGAGAGAGAGGACCGGCAGTGACGGTGAGTGGAACTTCTTGACTGTGCTGCAGGGTGGGAATGGGCCACGCTACAGTGATGGGTGGTGGGAGGCTTGGTCTTCAGTCCGCGAGCAGAGGTCTCAGCAGGCAGAAGCAGCCTGGCTCTTCTTGAGCACTTTGCTGACCGTTCTTGTTAACTCTAGGAGAAGCTGCAACACTGCACGGGAAGAGTCAGGCCATTTCTATGGAGGTGCTAACTTGCGACCTATGGGCACAAACTTTGGTACAAATATTGGGAAAATGTATTGTTAAGCTCTAGAAAGAGGTAGCACGCACATACACGCTTGCCTGTGTTCATCTGACGAAGAACGCTCCGAGCTCAGGTAATCTGGACATTCATCTGATTGACGGTAAAGCTCTCCCCCTCAGAACAGGGCTGCAGTCTTTGCATTATTCACTGCAAGTGGCATTTTTTTCCTCTCTGGAAAAGGCCTGTGGCTGGTGATTTACACCCTTTGCCAGACCACCCTAGTTAAAGTTTCATGCCTTTCCAACACCGGTGAATAGCATCCCTTTTCTGCACTTTGGTGAAGCTGGATTCCCTCTGTAGCCGTAATGCTGCTCATTCCTGCTGTAGCTTTCCTTGCTTTCTGTGAGCAACAGCCTGTCCTTCCTGCTGGCCTGATTAGCACCAGTTAGCTCAAACCCAAATAACAGCACAGCATTTTTACTGAAATTACCTCAAAAATTAATCAGACCTCTCATAGCTCTTCCGTATGGCAGTAAAGTAAAAACCGAGGCACAAGCTGGCAAAGCAGCTTTTTTCTTTGTTCCGTTTTGGATTTTTTGGACAAACTAATGTTAGTTGCTCTCTCAGAAGGTGGCATGTCACAAATCCTAGCTGCCCTTGCCTCTTCCTTGTTCTTCAGGTTACAACTTTCTGGAAGATCTGAGCTCTCCTCTTCTAACCGGTGTCTTAGCATAAGAAGCAGTTGGGGTTTTTTTAACCAAAATGTCTCAAGGTGCTGGTTTTCTCAGGCAAATGGATGTGGCTTTCTAACAAAGTATGGCTGTGAGAGCCCTCCCCATACAGACTTTTTGTCTTTTAGTGTCTTCCAAGCTTCTTTGCCCCGCTACAACTCTTGTGTTGCGAAGGCAGGAAGGCTCCTGGGCTTCCTGTCTTTACCCAGCGAGCATCACTTAGCATCCAGCCAGAAGACTTGGTTAGGATGAAAACAATATTGAATTTTGCAGGTCTCATTTATTTAAGAGAGTAAAACGTCTTTCTTTTCAAAGTGCTTCTCTTTAGCTTTCATTTCCTGTGCACAGAGTAGCTTTGTCTTGAGTACAATAATTAAGTTGTTGACCTTCCTTAGAGGTCAAACATAGCTTCCCTTTAGAGAAAGATAAAAACAAGCAATAGCAGAGACTTTTACTGGTCTAAGATACTTGGTCTGCATATCTCTGATGTTGCTGTAATTTCTGCTGGATGCTTTTACCGAGATAATTCAGGATGAGATGCTGTCGATCCGTTTATTTTGGTAGGTACACAGGATTTACTGAAGTTGCCTTTCCCCCATTCTTTATGAGAAAAAAAAAATATCCCATTGCAACTACATTGAAGAGTGTGAGGTAGGGGGTGTGTGCTCTAATGAGAATGTTTCATGTGATTTTTAACGTGGCGTTTTACTCTTTTTAATGATTTTTTTTCTCTAATCTTCTGAGGCTGACTTTTTTTTTTTCCAAGATCAAAGATAGTAATGGAGAAGCCCAGATGTTTTCATGCATTATACAAGCCAAATTGCCATTCTTCTTATATTGCTCTTCTTTTTGTGTGTAAACAAATTTAAATTCTCCTCCTTTTAAAATTACCTGTTTCTAACGTTTATGCTTGTTTAAGTCTTCTTTACTTGTTCCTAAGTATGACTCCTAACTGATACTAGTGTTCCTAAGTTCCGTGTTACATTCCATATACTATTTGAGATCATGTCAGCAATTCAACTCCCAGAAGCTGTGCCTGTGTGATTAGGCAAGGCACGTGGATTATCTGATTAGTCTCTATAAGTATTAGCAGTGAGTTTGCCTTCTTTTATAAAGACGTTTGAGATCTTGCGCATGGCATGGAAGCTGAGGGGGGGAACACGCTCTGCTTTACAAACCGGGCAAGAACTAGAAATCCCCGCAGGTGGAAGAAATCCATTCCTTCCAGTGATTTGCGGTTTTATTGCTGATTTGGGCAAATGGCAATAGATGTTGGGATTGTACAGCATGCAGGAGGAAGGAAAGGCAAATATAGGCACTTCATCCCCTGTGCTGGAGTAGGATGGGCCAGGCTTAATACTTCTGAATGAGTAAACCTTCATATTCCCTATACTCTTCTTATTCCTTCCAGAAACCCATTTCAGGCCTTTTGAGTTCCCTTTTCTGGTGCAGACAGTAAAATTAAGTCTGAAAGCGCACTTATGTGTATGGCCATATAAAAAGCTCAAATGTACATGTACCCTTGGAAGCAAAACCTCTAAATCAGATCACAGCTGAGAGCAAGCATTCACTCCATCTCTTGCTGTTGTGGCACTTCGTAGCTATTAATACACGAGCAATCCCCTCCTCATCCTCCAAAACCCTCCCATTCATCCTACCGTCCCATTGTGGTGAACTGAAGTTAAATATGCCTTAATGAAAGGGGGGGCTAAGTGGCAAAAGGCCTAAGCAAAGCGTCTTTTTTGTTCAGAAGCAAAAGAGCGATGCCGGTATCTAATTTTGGACCCCTGGGAAATGCCTTGATACCGAAGCGGTCAGCACCATGTAAAAACTGAGCGAGAGACTGGTGTTCTCCACTGCCAGCAGTCTTTCAGACTTGTGTGGGCACCCCTCAAAACCCCTAAGTAGAAGCTATGGTCGCAGCCCTTTCAGCCATTTTAGGACTTTGTAGGTAAATGTGGTCCGGCAGCAGCAAAAGGCAGTTCTGGTTTTAATAAAGATTAAAAAATATTTTTGAATGACCCTCCTTGTTCCTTACTATTATACGGTATTAAAATATAAGAGCCCAGCCAAGGAGAATAGAAAACAAAGAGAAAAGCCTTTAAAAAAAATTCCACAATTTTATATCCTTTCCCTACTAACCCACCACAGAATTCAAGGGTGGGGGATTCGAGGGCTGAAAGAATCTTTATATGGTGCCAAAAATTCCCCACAGATCTCTCTGGTCCCTCCGCGCTTGGCTATTTAAAGCAAACACATTGTGTTTTAGATGCTAGTTTAGATCCATTTTCCATATGAGGAGGTGGGATGTAATTAATTAGCTGTTCTTTTGATTTCTAAGTATCACGTGTACATTTCATAAGGGCATGTACTTTTGACAGAGGCTAGAAATAGGAAATAAAATACAAGCTGCACCGCTTAAGTCTTCTGAGTACAAATGATGGATCAGCAGGGAATTATCATGTGTATTTTAGTGCTACCAACGCTGATTGAGTCACATGAGTGTTAATACAAACCTAGGAAAAAAAAAAAGCTGGATGAAATCACAGTAACAGATTTTAAAGTGTTTATTTTAGTCGTAATTGCACTGTTTTTATATAACGGCTTTGATCTGTAAGTTGAAAAGAGGCAAAGCCAGTAGTCCACAGTAGAAGTAGCCAAAGATAAACTTCTCTAGAGTTTAAGAAAATGAAGTCCGTATTCAGAGATACGCACATGGACATATACAGCAGGGAGGTGAAACCCCGGCTCCAGCATGCCAAAAAATACAGTTCATTGCCATTTCAGCTAATGAAATCCCTTTTCTGGATTTCATAGTTAGTGACTGCATTTATTTTAACCTTTATGTGGATCATCTACTAGAGGATAAACAATGTAACAAAGCAGTCATGTAAAATGAGGGAAAAACCTTTACACCTCCCATCCAGCATGATAACAATAAATAATGATGCTCCCAAACTGGAAGGGCCAGCTAAGTTCTCCAGACCCCTTATCAGCATGGAGGTCCGGCCGCCCTCGCTCCATGGCCCTGTTGGCCGTGGATGGTCCTGGAGACCCCCCAGAGGGTCTCCTCCAGACTGGTAGCCAAATTCGCCATCGCAACAGCGATTTGGTGCCTATGTCGACTTAACAAAATGAGCAAAATGCCTCTGTCTTGCAGAGGCAGCAAAGTCCTGTGTGTCTGCTCTCCTACAAGGATTGAATTTGCTCATCAACCTGCAGACCTAGGGAGCTTGTAGCACCCAAGCGGCTGGCCTGTGACCTCTTGGGTCAGGGAATGAACCAGAATAAACAAGCCCTGTAGCCCCATTTATCTCTTTTTTTTTTTTTTTTTTTTGATAAAGCTAAGGAGCATCTCCTAACTGAAATGCTTGCAGACTGAGACGTAATGATACTGTTTAATTGCACAAGCCCTTTGTCATCTTTATCTCTACCCAGAGGAGAGAGGAGGTTTGTAGAGGAAGTATTGTCTTTTCATAAGATCTGCTGATGTAGCGGGAAAAACAAGCTAGATGTCTGTTGCACAAGCCCTTTCTCAGGTCCCTCTTCCACCAGACGGCCAAACATGTTTAGTGCATTCAGTGGCTCCCTCCCCTTATATGTGGTGAAAATGTACAAGTATTGTTGCATGACTGTTCTGTTCTTTACTTTTTTTTCTTGTGCACAGTTGGCCAAAATGATTCCTGGAGGGTTTCGCGCAGGCTGCCTCTCCCAAAGCCCAAAGGCAGGTTCCTTTGTGGGGCGTTTCAGAGACAGATCCTACCACAGCTGCACCAAAAATGCTCTTGTGAAGAATTCCCCTCTCACTCGGCTCCAGGGGGGACGCAGGGATGCTCTAGGCTCACAGAGGCCCATTCGAATCCTCCCGTCAGCCTGCTGTCCCATGCACTGTCGGTATATGCATGAATGTTATTGCAAAAGCGAATCACGCTTTAACGACAAATGTTTCAAAAACAAAGCCGTAAAATTCTTAACTCAGTTATTAACTTTAAATGAATCATTTAGGTTGTTTCCTTCCACACACCCCACCCCCGTTAACTTATTCTTGAGGGGAATGTATTTATGGAGCCATGTGCTTCTCACATGGTTGAGGCTAAAAATAACTTTAGAAACTCATTCCAGCTAAAACTTAATTTAAAATCCGGTTTGCCAGCCTAACAAAGACTACAACTGGTTCCTTAGCCTGGTTTCGTTATTTGGAGTGATAGCCTTGACCAGTCTTTTGAGTGCTGATTATTTCTGGATTCCCTATACTCTACTTCTATTTAATTTTTTATATATATGTATTTATTTATACACACACACACATTCATGAGCCTAAGGAAACCCTCAAATTACATACAAAATTTATTTCTTCTGTATGGCCTGGACTTCCACTTGAGCAACAGGCAAACTTATTTTCTTTCATCAATGCATATGTGCACTGTGGAGACGGGCAGAATCAGCCCAGGTTTCTCATTTGGTTTGGAGGTTTTTTTGGGGGGAGAGAGGCTTATCAGATATTGTCTAAGTACAATTTTTCCCAGGTTCTTTTTGTCAGTGATTGGCAGATCAGATGCTTCAAAATGTCTGAACCCTCATGGGTCAAATCCTTCTTCCGTTTAACTCAATATGAGTTTTGTCACTCATTTTAAAGCCAAGACTGTAGCCCGTAATGGACAATTACGCAATCCCTGGATGAAAGGGATGTTTTCTCCTTGCCCTAGATAATTAAGTCCAATGGACAATCTTTCCATTCCCATCACTAGTTGTTTTTTTTTAATTGGTCTTGAGATGACTGTGTCCTGAGTTCCGAGGGTTGAAATCCTTTAGAAAAGAGATTTTTCAGCCTGCGGCTTACGAATCTGTGGGGCAGCAACAAGCAGCTAAGAAAAGCAAATGTATTGTCAGTAGGCTCAGGAGCTGCACAGGGATCCATGTGTTTACTGAAAAAATGCAGCAGCCCACATTAAAAACTAGATGGAAGACCACTGATTTTACTAACGTTATGCTATACGTGGAAGAGATTTTGATCTCATAAAAATGCTTATATTTGCGGAGAAATTCTTTTTTCTTCTGATTTCAACCCTTTTCTGTCTGAATCCCTACTACTCATTTTTACAGTGCTAGGCATTATTTATTAAAAAGCATACTCCTTTTGGCTTTCAGAAGTCATGCCATTTAATGATGCTGCATTCTCTCTGTCCAGGAGTTCGGAAGAGGTCGTTTCCCTTTGTGTAAACCAGTTGCTATTTTAACTAGAGGTTATTCTGTCCACTGGCGTGGCTGCTCCCTTCCTTCCTTTTGGTCCTTCAAGGTCCCCTCTCATGTGGGAAAGTTCCCTTAAACCCGCTTGTCACGTGGAATTTTTCATTTACTGATTTCTAGTTTTGATATAGAGTTATCACTTAAAACACTGACTGAAATGACAGTGAGACGATAATTTCAGCATTATTTTCTCCCCGTCCTTCACAGTTCTTTCTTCTGAGCACTTCTCCCCAAGCAACTGTCGATCGTCCACGCTGGCGCCCAGGTTATTAGGGTTCCCTTAGCATCAAGCGATGCATGGGAGTATTTTTGTGACATAATTTCTTCTACATTTTTCTATTCTGAATTTCTTCACTGTTCCATTGTCCATTTGGAATGCGCCTGGAGTTTGTTTCTGTTTTCCTTCAGCTTTGTTTAGATTTATCAGGTTTGTGTTATCTGCCAAATTTAGCACGTCATTTCTCAGTTTCTTCCCCAGATTTTTAATAGGCGTGGCAATCCAGAGCCTTGCTCCAAAATGAAGACTGATTTATATTACATTATAGTACAGTATATTAATATATACACAAGCATATGCATGTGTGTGAAAGGCTTTTTTTTAATTTTTACTGTTTAAATCATTTTCAGTCAGTGGTAGCGTTTTGCCCTTTCAACCATAATTGTTCAGTTCATTTAATAATCCCTAGTAAGAGTCGTTCTGCGAGGCCGAGTAAGCTTCCTCTGTTATTTTGCTGAAGCAGTCAAAGAACGCTGGTGGACTGGAGAGGTATCATATCCCTTTTCATGTTATGCTTGCAAGTCCTCTATTTCTTTAATGATCATATCAGCTATTTTACTTGGTACTGATGTCTACACTAAGTAGATGCCATTATAGATAAAACCACCGCACTACATGAACCAGAACTGTTTGTCGTCTAACTGCTTCCAAGAGGATTGCCATGTGTTTTCTAGAGACAGAATTAAAGCTGCCATACTTAACTCATTTGAAAGGATAGCGCAGCCTAGATGATCACAAGAAGGAGACAAAACCGAGCAGTTTAAACATTTACACATTCATTTTCCCCCAAGATGCTAAATGCTGTCCAGTTTAAGTTAGTTTATCAGGCAATAATCTAAGTTTGGGATTCCTAGGGGTGCATTCAGGCTCAGCATCCTTAACCATTGCTGACATTTCTGTCATCTAACGCACCAGCAATCAGTAGCTTTTAGTTCCGTACACATCCAATTGATCTATTTAAGATCTAATACCTCAAATTGTATTATTAGCCCCAAACAACCATGCCTTCAATCCTTTTTATATCCCATACCTTTACACATACTTTTGTCTGTCAGTTAGGGGTATGATTTATTTTTTTAATTGAAACTGATAAATCAGTGAAAGCCCTAATGAAGGTAAGGTTAACAGCAAAAGGTGCTTTATACAGATATAGCTTATTCCTGCAGATTGGAACAGGTTTGCACCATCTCTACCACAGTATTTAAGTATCCCAGTTTCAAATTAGAAGAGTTAAACTGATACAAAAACCTTGTGTCCTTTCGCCTTGAGGAACCTTCAGGACTTCAAAGGGCAGAAATCAGATTTAAAGCGTTTCAGTAAATGCATGCTAAAAACTAGCATTTAACGCAAAATTATTTGTTAATGAAATTTTGACATCGGTGGGGGTGTTTGTTACAAAAGGTGGGAAATTCGGCGTTTTGTGCACCATCACCTTTACGCACGGGCACGTTGGAAGCGGTGCTCTGTTACACACAATATATTGTGGGGTTTGGCCACTCCTGGGCTGTCTCCGCAGCCTGGTTTCTGCAGCCTTACCTGGCGGTGGTGGCCTCCAGGCTACGGGCTCTCTGCCACGGCCAACCCCAGCGCTGGCAGGACTCTCAAGCGGAGGTTTTTGGCCTCTTCAAGGCAGGTTCCCCGGCGCTGCTGGCTGCCAGCGCTCAGAGCTGAGGAGCTGGGAGTGAAAACCTGCAGCTGCTGGGGGTTTGTCCTCTGCTTTGGAGCCTCTTCGGCTTCGTTATTGCCTCTCTGTATGTCAGCAAGAGAAATGCAAGTTTAAAAAATTATCCCACTAACTTAATATACTCTGTTGTTTGAAGGCTTTAAGAAAAAAAAAATTTAAATGGTGGTGAGGTTAATCGTAAGAGCAGAAGAGGGGATAACAGTCCAGGCTCTAACTGTCACAGCCCCCCCAGTGATTAAATACACAAGCTCCTGTGTGGACCAAACTCGGTGCAGCTCCAGGGAATTAGAGGCAGGTATCCGAGGACAAAATCTGGCACGCTGTTTGGCAGGGACAGGGATTTGGAAACCCCATCCTCCACCCCATCCATGAAAAAAATCAAAGGGCGGCAAGCAGTAGACAAAGTTCTGTTCTCTTGGAAACAAAGAGCTGCCAAAATATTCGTCAGGGGGTTTTTTGGTGGTTTTTTTCCCTTTTCCTTCTTTTCCTTTGGGCAGGCAGAGCTGGGTTGCAGCCGAGCTGCTCACGGCCTCACCCGCACCCAGGGAGCCCGGCTACAGCTACCGGGCCCCGAAACGCAAAGCGTAAAGAGTTTATTCGGCACGCACGTGTTTCGGGGAGCCCCGTAACGGTTTGTGTGCAGGGGGGATTGTTTAAGCATATTGACAATTTGGAGCTTTTGCTTCACCGTCTCGTTATGTCCTTTAATGAAACTACTGGCAATGAGTAGGAATTTTTATTTTTTTTTTTTTCGTTTGGTTTGAGTTTCTAAAAAGCATAATTTCAGCAATTTCTCTCTGTTCTTACACACACACAGAGAAATTGCTTTAGACAGGAAGAATTTTCTAAATTGAGTTAGACTCGAATCACATAAATGAAAACCTATTTTTAAAAAGTACTGTGGTACTTCGCATTCTTAAAAAAAATTCTTGTATTCCCAATTGTTTTTCAGTAAACTTTCATCGGTCTGTTTAAAGTTCTGCAAGTGTGAATATTCATATTTCAAACATCTGGCTTGCAAATCGAGCATTTCAGGAGTACTATATCCTCGCTCACTACAGAGTTGTCAGTAAAACTTCAGCGACAACCAACCCCTTTCCTCGCCAAGGGCCGGCTCCGCATTATTCGCACAAATAGACTTGTTTTCCATTGACTGGAATGGGAGCAGAATCCATCCCGAAATAGTGGCCCCCTGGTTTAATCCATGACAAGAGACAAACAAATAGACCCTTTGAAATGAGTTTCATCTTTTGTGCCCCCTTTGTTGTCTGAAGCAGGTGTCAATTGGATCTGTTCCTGTCTGCCCCTGGTTGAAAAGCAACATGTTGTAGTTAAATCCACTTGTAAATTGTAGTATTTTACAGACAAACTCCCCCAGGGTTCTACTGAAAAGCTACTTGAGGTTAAGTGCCAGAAGTCAAAAAAGGGTTAATTCTCCTTTCCCTCCCTCTCTCACTCCATTTCTCGTTCTGTTTCAAGTTATTTCTTGTTTAAAAAAGATCTCTCTCGTGTCTCCATATACAGTAAAAAGACTCTTCATACACCAGGGTCTGATCCTGCCTGCGCTGAAGTCCATTTATTTGTAAATCGTTGAAAAGAATTTCCTTTTATAGTGGGCCCAGCCACAAATTTTCTGTTTTCTTGAGCCAATAATCTTATCAACCACCTGCTTTGTGGATCGAGCGCTAGAAACAGCCTCAAAGTTTTTAACCTTGTGAAGAGGCGACTTTGGAACTGAAAGGGCAGGAGGCTGGCCAGAACGCCCTGCCATTTGATCAGGCTGGTGGACTATCCAGGAAAAAAAACCCAACCCAGCAGCAGCTTCAATAACAACAATAAGCCCACGTTTTAAGAGAATGACGTTACGTATAAGAAAATGCACTGGAAGTGTAGAAAGTGTTAGGTGATATAACTGCATAAAATGAACAAGGGGCATAGCCAGCGCAGTGGAAAGATGAAGTCTGAGTGGGATCAGATGGGGCTGTGCTAGTATTTGGTGGCGTTTGCTCCTGTTTTGTACTTTCTAAAGCCTCCCGTAAGGATTTGTGTAGGGTTGCACCACCTCCTGAAGACTGGGATGTTATTGATAAGCGGAGCAGAAAAATCTCAGTTCTTGATGAGCCGCAAATAACTGTCTCGGGCAGCAAGGTGGAGCTCAGGTATCGCTTTTTCCACTTGCTGTTATCTTCAGGGTACTGAAGGAGAGAAAATCTCCTACAGACAGATCAGCTGTCTTGAATAAACACGTACTTTGATCTTTAGTGATTTCTTCAGTCGTGTGTACCGGAGTGTTGCACTTTCAGACTCTTCTCCCTCCCTCCCTCCTTCTCTCTCTGGTGCTGAGCACTGTTGTAAACCCACCGTAGCCACGTAAAGGGGAGCCTCCAGCCAGCCCAGCCCTGTGTTTCCATCTGACCGGAGCAATTTCCCCAAAACTTCTGCCTCCTCTCCAGGAGCGACATTTCTGTCTTTTCCCCAGGCGCTGGTGGGTGCTCTCTCCCGGTCCCTGCTGGCGCGCAGCAGGCACAGGCGGCTGCAGCGGCTCTCCGAGCGCCTCTCGGCAGCTTGGCTCTGCGCTCTGACCATCTCACCCCCATCCACTGAGACTTCGGCCATCCCGCCGTGGACAGCAGGTGAAGGGAAATACCTGTTGCTATCCAAAGGGCGCTTGAGAGCACCAGCGACCTGCACGTTTGTTTGACAGACAGCAGGCTTCGAGTTGGGTAGCAGAGAATGTTTTTCTTACAATTAAATACTTGAGGGGAGAGGACCCCAGATTTTCCATTTTCTTTCTCCATTACTTTATTTGGCACGATATGATCCTCCTTTAAAGGCACATTTCAAATGATTCCTGTCCGCTGCTGCCTGGGACATTCCCCAGGGACTCTATCACTGTTTGCTATTATGATTATCCTTGTAGGTGCTCTGGCATCGCAAACGCGGGCACCGCTGTGTTAATAGCTGCGCTGAGGGAGGACACATAAACCAGCCTGCACTTAACACTGGGAGAAGGAACATCTAACCCAGCTGCCCACCCTTAGTCCAGCACAAATGAATTTGAGCCCTCGGCACCTTAATAAAATCAGTAAGAGAAGGGACACATGTGCTAGTTTAAATGATTTCTTCACTTGCAGTAATAACTATGAGCCTATTCCCACCCTTATAGCACGGCAAATGGCTGTGTAACAGATAGGCCTTCACTGAGCACGTTGTCACAGTCCCTGCAGAAGAGAGATTTGCTTCCCATAAGAGCTTTTTTCCTGCACCTCAGCAAATATATATGTTGTAAAAGACTGTTCCAGGTCATTCAGACAGCTCTGCAGGGAATACAGCATTTGTCGTCAGGTGCAGATTTGAAGTACGGATGGGCTTCAGAGAAAAAGGTGACTGGCAGGGAAAAAATCAGCCCTCGCTCTCCGCGTTTCTGCCACCTTTGCTGAACAAAGTCTCTCTGTGATGACAGGACCGTGGCCTTTTTCCACTTGGTGTGGAGTATTTATCTGGAAACTGGCTGGAGATTCCCTTATGGAAAAGAAGAGGCTATTTATCACTAATGCTATTTAGCTCCTAAAGCACTGGCTCAAAACTGAGCTGAGAAAATTCAGCGTAAATTCAGTGCACTGCTATTGCAGGCAGTGGAATGTGCAGTTTTCAAAACCGAGTGTTTCACTGATGTGGCGTAATTTTGACTTGACAAAGCACTGCCCACGGATGTTAGGAAATCCAGAGCACTGGCTATCAAGTAGAGTTTTAGTAAGAACTAAATAAAATAACCCCCCTGAAGCCCCTCTCCAGGAGGCGTAACTCTTCCGAGGAGATCCTTACCTGTGCCAGTGCAGCAAAGCGCTAGCAGGGGTCTGAGTCGCTGTGCTCCAGCACTGTTAAATGCCCTCAGTGAAACCTAGTGACACTTATCGTCTGAAGCCATCAAGAAATGAGCTGTGTTTTCTTTACCTACACCGTGGGAATGAAAGCTTCCCTGCACTGGAGACAGCTAAATCCCTTTTTTAGGAGGCAGTCAGCTCTTCGTTTCACCCACCATCACAGCATTTGCTGTGAAATCCTCCTTTCCCTTCCCTGCTGCAGGGCTGTCTCCTTCAGCCACTCAGCTGGCTTTCTCATTCTTTTCTTATTTTTTTTTATTTAATTAAGTTTCTGATCTCCAGAGTCACAAAAGTAGTCTTGAAAAAAAGCCAATTGCAAACCAGTAATGTGATCTTTTCTCTGGGGAGGTGAGGGGTTGAAAACCATAGGTGTGGAAGGTGTGAATTGCTCTGTTTGTCTCTATTTCTTTATTTTTTTAACCATCAGAAAGGCTCCTCATCTGCTGTGCTGCTGAAGGTAGGACAAGACTTGTCAGAAGTGATCAGCCCACTCAAGCCTCGGTGGCACAACTTTTTATGGTGATTTACAACTTTATCCAGCCATCAGCCGGGTCAGAGCCGCCTCCTCACCCTGCTCTCAGCTCCCACTGGATGTGTTCCCGTAAAGCTCCTTCTCTGCGGCACCCACTGCCACGCGCTCACAGACGGCCTGAGGGTGAGCTGCCACATTATTCGTTATTACATGTCATAATTTAAATGTAAGGATAAATTCGGCTGAGCCACTTGAATGGATGAGCCAATTTAATGGCTCCTCTCTGCCAAAAGCGCGGGGCTGCCTCCCTGCTCGGGGCCGGGGGGCCAGCTCTGCCACATGGCTGGCACCGCAGCCAGGAAAACCACCAGGCAAGCGCTCGCCTCGCCTGGTGCGCTGCGACCTGCCGAACCAGGGTAACTCACGCGGGTGTCTGAGCCTTTCCTCCGCTTGTAGCCCTCGTCTCAACTAAGCCAACCCGGGCCCTTCCGCAGCGATAAAACTGCGTTCGGAGGAAAGGAGTTGGCTGCTTTCACTGTGTTTCTCCGAAGAGGCAAAAACTGCCTTGTGGCAAGCTCTTGTGAAAGTCAGCAGAATTCAGGCTCTTTGGGCACTGTTAAAAATGTTGCCCGGCCTGCTGATTCCCACAGTCCCGTACTGCCGCGTCCTGGCAAATGCTACAGGGCTGTTGCACATCATCAGTACAAAAAAGTGCAGCATATTGAAAAGTGAGGCAGAGTAAAATAAACAGAATTTGGTATTAAAAAAAAATAAATAAATAAACAACAGGTGAGAAACTGGGCTTGACTGTTTTCTCCATTTCCATATTCCATAATTCAGACTAGTCATCATACGTTTCCGCTTTGGCTTCAAGTTTTAATAAAGTGGCCGCTGAATTTCCAGTCTGTCACACTGCAGAATTCCAAAATCTTGACCCAGCCTTTAGGCCCAGCTGGTGGCAAAATATGTAGACGGGAGGGAAAGCGGCGGTGTAGGGAAATGGAGAACTCTAAGCTAATCACATCTTTTAAAAAGACGGTGGTTACTCTTCAAGTTGTAATTTATTGAGATGAAGGAACCATGCATCACAGAAAGACTTAGGTTGCCTGCAGGGGAAGGTTATACATTTTTCTTTCTTTTTTTTTAGAGAAGACCCTTGTGTGTGCATTTGCAGCTTACGGATAAGAGAGAGGTTGGAGCTAGAAGCTAATCAGCCATTCTGTCTCCTATCTGCTGATCTGCTGGCGTTGGGGGAAGGGGAATGTGGGCAAACAGGCATTAAATTCCACCGGCAGGCGACGGGAAGGTATTCCTTGATAAGCAGCATCCAAGATGATGAGCCGTAAAGCAAAGCCCCTGTGAGGGAGCAGGGGAAGAGGCAGGGAAAGCTTTAGCCATCTGTCTCAACCCAGGCTTGCTCAATGCTCGCCAGAGCAGAGGTCACCACCAACAATAATAACCCTGGAGAAGCCAGACGTATGCTTTCCATTCACCAATAATCTACAAAGCGTCTTAGGGTGAAATCCTGGCTCCTCTGAAGTCAATGGGAGCTTTGCCAACGACTTCAGTGGAGCCAGGTTTTCATCCCTGATAATTTTAAAGCAACCCCCAGGCTTAAAGATAAAACAACGGCATCCTGGGAGAGTGGGTGCAGGCAGGAGCGAGCTGAGGAGGGCAGATGGGGCTCTACCAGCTACGCTCCTCTGAAAAGCTACCAGTCTTACAGACAGGATGCCTCCACAGTCCTGGAGCAATGCCAAGACTGACAATAAAGGGGACAAGCAGGTAAGCACCAGTATCTTTGAACCACTGGGACAACTGGGGTGCAGGACCCAAGTGAGCCATGATGCTCTGACATAAAACCCAGTGATGTTCCCGTCTCTACGTCCTCCTCGCTTCTGAGATAAAGCATATAAAGTGACTTAGGTTGTGTTATATTACAGCATACTGTGCTTTTTTCTTCCCCCCCTCATCCAGCAATGCTCACGCTGGCCTTGAAGGATGTCACCTTGTGGCAGTCAGCCAAAAGGAGGATTTTTCACACTTGACCAGGTACAATCGATGGACTATTCATTTCAGTCACTGGGACCACCCAGACTCTGTAAAGTGCTGTGTCTCGGGTAGGCAATATTTTGTTTTTCAAGACGCATAACACCAAGTGTAGGTGTAGTGGGGTTGGCCCCAGGCAGTGCGGTGGGCAGCACGTGGGGTGGCACCAGCAGGGCATGCCAAGGAGGCCGTCACAAATTCAACCCCAGACGCAGTTTCTTGGCCTTGAGCCCTGAAGGTGGCACAGTGGCCATGGATAACTGTTGTTCGTTTTTGTTGACAGGCTGGTGTAAGGGAAAGCATGGGGCCTTTCTTCTCGCAGTGCCATGACTGGAGCCAACAGCCCCCTGAAACACCTCCCCAGGAGAGCGTCCTCACCTCATGGTGGAGGCTGGAACATGGACAGCCGCAGCTCCCTTTGGAGGCTGTGCAATGGGAAACATAGGATCCGTGGGGCTCGAGAGAGGCGGGACGTCGGATGATGAGCTACCACCACGTACTGACTCCTCACACGTCACCTGAGCTACGCTACCTGACCATGTAGAGAGCTTGTTCTATCACAAATGCTGCCTAAACTGTGGAAATTTAACCCTGTTTCAAAGAGGTTGGGCTCAGTGCGTTTCCCCCGGCACTTGGCGAGGGGCTGGGAGTGCAGAGGAGCCGAGTCTGCATTTATCGCCGGAGGAAAGAGAGATGGAAGGTAAAAGCAGGGGGTGGAGGAGTGAGGTGGGAGCTGTGAACCTTCACAGGGAAGGAGACATCAAAGGAACACACCTCCCTTACCCCAGCACCACCATCAGACCCACTTGCTGACTTACCTCCCTGCTGGGTGCCCATAACCACATCCTGGGAGCAGCATCCCCCTCAGGCTCCTGATGGATCTCCTCCCCCTGGCCAACCCTGACTTCATTTTCCCAGGACTAGATGGTAGCTGCTGGAGCAAGCGTTCACCCAGCTGGGAGAAGAGAGCTTTTCCCCTTGCTTTTAAGTCCATCTCCCCTACAGGTTACGGTTCAGCCGTCTGGATCCGTCGATGAAGTCATCTGCTGATTTAACAGCGTTTGTGAATTTAAATTGGCATCCACAGCACAGGCATGCGCACAGTCTCCTCTCTGGTCGCCCCCAGTGCGGCCACGCAGGCAGCGTCGCCGTGCCCCAGTGCCGCTTTTACGCTTTTTCAAGTGGGAAGAGGCTTGGGTTTCTTGCTGCCACCCGCTCGCCGCCAGTAGTAGCACTGCTCCGTCCCTCACTGTTTTGCACGACAGCTTAATGCGTTAAACTTCATGTCCCAGGAGGAAACGCGCACCAGCACGGGCCCATCTCATCTGGATTAAAGATGTCTTTTGGTTCCATCTCTTTCATAAGGCGAGGGAGAACTTACATTACCCAGAGCTCGGCGGCGGATCCGTGTGTGTGTTTTTTCACCAGGCTGTCACTTGGACTGTTTCGCGTTACGAGCCGTCAGTCTCGCTCTGGCTGTCAATTTGCACTATTATGCTCTGAAATACAGAACTCACATGCCAAGTTTCCAACTTTTCTTCAACAGCCGGGATCCGCTGACAGCCAGTAGGTAGAGATCAGGCTTTGGCAAACCTGGAGGACAGTTCTCCTGCCTCTTCGCTGCCCGTCTCCCCAAGCCTGCCTCCTTAACCACCCCCTTTGGTGCTCACCGCCGCTGGTGTACCGGCGCGGGGACGCAGCCGTAAAAAAAAAGGAATCACAGCAACGGCAGCAGGAGGAAAGCCCAGGCCGAGCAATGACAGCTGAAGTACAGCAGCGGTTTTATCTTCTCAATATTTTGATTAGCCCAAGGAATGTTTGGGTAAAAAAAAAAAAACCAACCACCACACGCATTTTTTTCAAAACCACGTGACGGTCCCACAGGCTGTTATGGCTTTATGTAATATCGAATAGCTCCGTGTGATTTCCCGCGTAACCAAGAGCATGGGTGCATTATAGGGGATTTATCCACAAGTGATTTCACGAGACGGAGGGATTGCACCTCGCTGTAACGCACTGGGGGCAGCCCCGTGGGAGTCCCTACCCTGCACGATCACCTGCGCCAGTCCTTCCTACTGCCGTGCAAACACAGAGCGCGTTTGTAGGTTAAAAATCCTCAAATCCAAAGGTTTTGGGTTTGTGGCTTTTGGTCACATCTTTAATGATACTCCAGTGCAAATTATTTTAACCATATTCCTGCCTGATGGTTATTCATTTGCAGCGGTCATCACTGGAAAGAAAACTGACGGAAAACTGACTCATTTGCGACCAAAGCCTTCAGACGCACGGAGATCTGCAACAAACCTCCCACGAGCTCCGACCCTCCTCGCACCCCAAATCTGCCACCTTCCTGGGTCCCACCACGCGCCTCGGCCCCTGCTGGCACTGCGCGCTGGGAGCACATCTCACCTTCGCGTCACGGGAACCCTGCCGGGGACATCGGTCTCACACTGAACATGTTCGGGATGGGCAACGCTTACTCCCCAGTTTGCCCCTTGAGGCATTTTGACACCGGTTCAGCCTCCCAGCTCTCACGCAATCGCACTGGGCCTGATCGCTTGTATCCTCATTTTTACATAAAACATTCCCAGTTGTGGAATAACGATGACAAAGACTCCAAACCCCCCCATTTTTCGGTTAGGTGACTTTATTTCTGTTTCAAGTTGATTTGAGCTGCGTTTATTCTGGCCACGCCGACCTGCATCTTCAGCACTCGGAAAGAGGTTTGGCCCCATCAGACTGGACGCAAAGACACTGACTTGCAGCAAGCGATAATCCAACCCTCACTGTCACGTATTCTCAAATCCCCGTTAATTTTAAATCTGGGGAGCCTCCCATCCCAGGGAGAAGGTGGTTTTTTCCACTCTACTCAGGCGGTGAGCATCCAAGAGGAAGGGAAAGGAGAGTAAAATCCCACCTCCAGGGATGCGCGGACCGGACACTTGTGCACAGCTCCGTCCCCGCGGGGCAGGGGGCCCGTCAAACCGGGGCTGGCAGCGGGGCTGGTCGGCACAAGGAGGAAGGGGAGCGGGGCTGGG
>VXBO01000355.1:716431-753850 GCA_013400135.1 Rhinoptilus africanus
GGGGTGGGGTTATTTCAGTCTTTTAAGGTTTGCGCGTTCCTGCTGCTCCTTGTACTGGATTCAGGCAAACTTCAGTCAAACGTTTCCAGTGGCATATTTTGGCTTTCTGAGTTTAAGTAGGACCCAAGCCGTTTCCTTTGGGAGAGTTTTGAACTGAGTTTTTTAAAGCTTGTTTGAGCTCTGGAGCTTTACGTTTGGTTAGTTCTAATAGGAGCTGATCATGTAAATCATCTTTGGAACAACTGCCGATTGGATGTTTTGCATTCACGTTTTCCATTCACGTTTTCCAGCCTGGCCTTAGCCTCTGTAAGATGCCAGTAAGTGGATATACAACAGGTATTTAATACAAGCCGTAAATCCTCCTCTGCCTTGCTTTGTGCCTTACGCGACTACCTGTCGGGGCAGGTGGCGTGTGAGTGAAGCAGTCTCTGCAGACCGACATCTCTCTCGGTGAGGTTGTTGCTCATCAGAGAGGCTGCTCCGTTTGGGGCTCTTTGCAGCCGTAGTAGAACCTGCCGGTTCTCAGCAGGCGTTGCTGTGCAGGTTCTTAGCTAAAGCTCGCCCTTACCATTAGCATATGTTCTTCCAGTTGTACGCTAAGACTTACACCATGTGCAGTTCATTCCCTCATTCCCCAAGGGAGGGAATTATGTGTGTTCTTTAGTGGTTTTGCTAGTGGGCTGTGGCTTGTTCCAGGATCTAGGGGGAAGGAAGGGTGATTAACTTTACGTGTGCATGGAAGAATGGATAAAACAGGAAACAAGGGCCAAGGACTGAGACCGCAGCTCTGGGTGGAGCATTTGCTGTTGTGTGTGACTCCCAGGAAAGATTCTTCCACCTTCCAGACCTGGCTCCAGGAAAACTCTGGAAAGTATTAATTAAGCTTCCCTTCTTACCTATCACTCCAATTCATTTCCTAGCAAACTGAAGCATCCCTGGTGGAAAAGAGCTAGCACACCATGGATGTGGCAAGCTTTTCAGTCTCTAAAGACTACAGCCATCATTTTGAACGGGGATCCAGGAGTACTGTATTTAGTTAGGGCTGCAAGGAGCAATGTTAGGCAGGTACAAAGGTAGCTTCTTGCATTAGATTTGACCAAGATGTTCGGATGAGGCATGTTTTGCTTTTCTCTTCATCTCAACAGCTAACAATTACTGTACTGCTCCTCTTGGGTCAGCAGTGATCAATACCTGGCATTCAGTCACAGGGTGCCTCTCAATTTTGTTTACAACTATAGCTCGGAGCAGCTTTTTCCTAGTGCCTTATACAGAAGAGTCTATTGAAGTTCTCGATATCTGTTTTGAGCAAAATTTAACATCATTTTCCACCTCTTTGCAATATTGGTTTATTTATATGAAAAAACCCACCAGTTTCTATGTAATCCTGTGTTCATTCTGGGCCATAGCGGTGGCTTTACGTCTGTTCCCAAGCGCCTGGAGCCAGACACAACTCACAGTAACCCCTATGGGGCAGAGGCCCCAGAGACGTTGTCACTTTTGCCTTTCTCTTCTCTCAGTCCATCCTTCCCTGTGCTCTGGAGCTCTGGGGGTGCCGGGTGATGCAGCGTTCGGGCAGCTGACTCATGGCAGTGAAAGGAGTGGTAGGTTTGAGTCTGGATCCTGAGAAGATCTAGAGCTGTCATGGTCACCCATGGCTAGAACAGAGAGACAAGGCGTGGGCACGTAAGAAATTCTAGGAGGAGGTGGGCTGGTACTTTTCATGTAGTTCATCTAAGGTGGACAATCGGCACCACTTCTGGAGTAGCTTTTATTTTGTAGTCTTCGATGACTGTTTAAGGAGAAGTTTGTTCTACGCAGGAGGAACGCAGCTAGTCCTTGGCAGCTCTAACAGCAGTACAGCCACGCTGTACTGACCCCTCGCCGACTGGCACCAAAAGCTCTCCGTCGCTCCTCCAGCATCGGAGGTTCAGTCACGTTTCCCTGCCCTGTCCTTTCTTAACGCCAGCTGTCCATAACACCAGGAGACCTGGAGCTGGAGCTCTGCTGTTGGTCCCTACGACCCCAACAATTTCATCATGTCACCATGTGCTCCCTTGTGTTTTTAACATACATGTTATGACCCGCTAATAGGTAACCCAGCCCTAGTACTTACAGCTTCAGCATACTAAGCTTTTCACACCTTGCTCCGCTGCAGGGGAGACATCTGTTTAACCAATCCAGGTTAGATTAAATGTAAATCGGGGACCACGTGTTGAATTCAGCAGTAGTTCTTTTGCCTCAACTCCTATCTACTACATCTCTGTGTTAATAATCAATGCCTTATTGTTCTGAAGTGGAGGAAAGCATCTTCAAAGAAAACAAGGAAAGAATTCTTGCTTAGGTGAAAACTCCGGCTGTGTTGTGGCACAGCATCTGAAAACTTTTACAGAAAGTGAGGTGCCCAAGGCACGGTGTGATGCAGGGAGTATTGATAATGACGCAGAATACGCTGTCTTTGCCTGCCAACCTAATGCATAAATGTACTAGTCATGTTTGAAAAGCTTTCTCAGAGAATATGTGCCAGAGATGGACACGACTTGTGAAACCCCAGCCGTTGCTACATACAATGCGTATACATCATATGTATTCCAGTGGGGAGGAAAGGCTGGTTTGAAAGTCATTTTTTAAGCTGCACAAATATGCTTAGCGATTTCTCTTTTTTTCCCTTCCCTACGTGAAAATGCACAGAATGCAAGTAAAGGTAGGAAATGGTTTTGCCACACATTTTTATGCTTACGTTCTCCTGAGTCACCATTTAAAAATCTTGAAATGCCCTTATACTTGAAATATACATGCAGACAATTAAGATGTTTCCTTACACAAACATAAACTAAAATGGTGAAGCGAGGTAGTTTTTCTTTGTGCTTATAACCTGAAATTATGGCGATAGACAAGGCTCAGCAGCTTGGCAGGTTTAACTGTTGCTTTCTGCTCTTCTGTGTGTTTTGCCCACAAAGTGTTTCTCACAAACCCATGTGGTAGTACCCACGTCCGCCTCATTTGTTCCGTTCACAGGGTTGTTTTGGCTTGCTTGGCCTTTTTGTTATGATTCTTACCTTTCGGTCTGCTTTAAGGCTACACTACTTAAAAGCCCTTTGAATCGACTGAATGATGGTTTCCATAAAAGATGATTTTTTTTTTTTTAAAGCATTATTTTTCAGTGGTAGCAGAGCTAGGTCACTGGTGCGTTATTTTTTTTTTTTCATTTTTGTTTTATTGTTTAAATCTCCACCCAAGCTCTTTGGGGTTGAGATCCCGCTGCTGTGGTGTTGCTTGTGTACAATGTGCAGTAGGTCTCCGGGCCTGAATGGAGACCGCAAGCGCTGTCACTAATGAATAATGAAGTGATAACTTTGAAAAATACAAACTGCTTCAGTAAGTTGCAAAAGGAAGCGTTAAATGATGCAGTGATTACTGTTGCACTTTAGTACCATTGTGCCTCCAGGATACCGATTTTACAAGTTTTGAAGACAGAAAATGCCAGGCTAAATTCACAGTCTGAAGCACAGAGGTGAATAACATTTCCAAGAAACAGAGTAGTGAGCTCATTGATACATCAGTAAGAGCAGAATGTTTCCAGTGTTGGTATTTCCATGTACTTTCGATTTGAAATACCAGAAAAAGAAAGAAAACAAAGTAAAATGTAATTTATTATTGTAATAAGTGATGGCTTGCCGCAGCGGTCAGTTGTGTGGCACTATAATACTGGGTCAGAGGAGCTGCTGTGGGCGGTACTGGTAAGCAGTTCCTTTATAAAGGACAAAAAGGATGCCCTTGTTTTTCGGTGCTTGGAGTGCTATGAGTGGGTCATATTTTTTTGTTCCTTCCTCCTAGCAGTCAGCGGGATGAAAGCAGGGCTGGAGTTGTTCCCCTCTAAGCTCTTGTAGGGCAATGGCTGTTTGGGTGCTTTTCATCTTACAGCGGTGCTCATAAAGATGAGAAAGGAAAATCAGAGATGAAATCTCTCCCTCGCCACTCGTGGTGGAGTCCGTCCATGCTGAAAGGCAGGAGAAGTTCAAACGTCCTCGGCTTTTACGCCTCCGTGCTGTACCTACAGTCTGAGTGTGTTTAAATTGACTTTGCTCCACTGACTTTCACAAAGCGAGACGAGACAATGACTTGTGCTCTTGGATTTGAATCTTTCACATCTCGGTTTTTCTACAGAACTGATGTGCACATGGCACACAGACTCTGGAAACCCCGATCCGTGAAGACGCTCTAAGGCTTTGGCGTGTGGCTTTCTTCAGATTGCGTGAATTCATTTCCATCGATTATGTTTCATCGTTAGTTTCATACGCACTGAAAAATCCTGGACTGCTTTGTTCCGCAGTCGCTCTTCTTCCTCAGAAAAACGGAAATTTCCTCTTTGCCTGCATGGCCGTTGAGATCGGCACTTGTGACAGGAGCATTATGAGCGCAGTGTTAAGTATCTCTAAAACCCACTCAAATCATGTGCCCCACCTTTTTTCCCTACTGTTTATTGTACTGCTCTGAAGAAAGTGGATTCCTCCCTTTGTAAGGAACAGCTACTGAGCCGGCATGGTCCATGGGCCAGCTTTAGCTTCCAGAAAGCTTCTTTCAGGCGTCTTCCCTTTGCATTCCAGCTGAGTTGGGCCTTCAGGTATTGAACAACTCAACACTGTCATTGAAACACCTTTTCTTGTCCATGCCCGGGAAGGCTGGATGAGCTCCTTGTGCCAGAAGGTCCGCGGTGGAAAGAGGAGGTGACCGAGGACAGAGCGTGATGGAAGGGAAAGAGCAGCGAAGGGGACCCAGCGCTAAGACGGCTGTTTTTTGAAGCTAGTGCTTCAAAAATGAATCTTTCTCACCTTAGAAATAACCCAATAGCAGCAGATTTTGCCATGAGGAAACCAAAATTACTCCCCTGGAACCAGCTGCCTAAGATTACTGTAGGTGTAACAAAATGTAAGTTTCCTTGGGTTATTCTGCCACATATATCAGTGCAGGGTTTAAAAATATCAATATGAACTTGATCTAGACATAAAGTTAGTAATCAGATATCTACTAATGCCTGTTTGCACAAGTTACTCAGAGAAAGAAAAACTAGTTGAAACCAAAAACTTCTCACTCTATTGACGTACAATTTATTAAAAAATAAAACCCATATGAACTAGCGGGGAGTCTGTACACCCCAATATACTCACCTCCTGCACCACATGAGTTGCTTATACACTTTATAATTTCATAGCAAGAAGTTATTTAGCATCTATTTAGCGCCACAACAGCAATAAAACTTGCCCTGTTTTTAATGTCTACAGATACAGCTCTCATCTGGAAGTTAGCTCAATTATCAGACCGGAGTTGTTCAAGACGCCATCTATATATTGGCGTTTTGTGCCGCTGATTTTAAGACTCTCTGGACTGAAGAAGTCTGTAAAGGTTCACTGCACAGAGCAGGCTGTAACAAAGCAGTTAATGATTCTTGTGACATGAATGCTGCCATTTCAGTTTATTTGAATGACACTGGCATTCTGTCTTAAATATATCACTTTTTATTAGGGTTGGTTTGTTGGGTGTTTTTTGAAACCAACTAGATATTAGGCATGGGTATGCATCTTAGCTAAACTATAACCTAGCCGGTCTGTGCCTTTTGCACTGCAGAGTGCCCAGAGTTTTTCAAAAAACATGTAACCACAGTGATATTTTTATAAAGGAATGTTCACCTCATGGGATTTTTTAAGGTGTTCTATTTTTTTTTCCAAGTTACAGCTTCACTTTATTGTACATGATGTCCAATAAAAAAGATATATGTCTGTGATTGGACTTTGAAAAAGGGCCATGGTGCCTATTCCATTTAAAGGGAATGAAGTCAAGCAGTAAATTTGCTGGTCGCCCTTTTCATATTGACTGTATCTCGGCCAGCAGTTGGTCTTTGATGTTGTAACAATAGAGCAAAGGCAGAGGAGGAGGAGGATTAGGACCTCCATAATATAAAAACAAGTCTGCATTCATCATGATTTTTATAGAGCGCAGTCCATGTCTATTGGAGGTTTGCAGCATAGGCGCAGTGCCCTGCAGAAGAGTGCAGCAACCGTAACATTTGCAGGTGGTTTATAATTCATCCATCATCGCCGTTACCATCTCTCCTCAGTTCAGAGTTTGTTTAGGCTTTCAGCATTTGACATTTTCTATCTTCCTACAATAGGAAAACAGATATATGTCAGCATAGAGCTTCTGGAGTATCCTTTTCCATTACAGGGTTTGATGGTCCTGTTATTTATGAAAGGCTCGCTGCAGCTGGCCAGTGGAGTATCTATTCCTCATCTTGTGTTTAGAGTCCAAGCTTTTATGAGGAAAGAATAGAGGGGTTGATATGTATATGTCTAACACTTGTGAAAATATATATCAAAAGGGAACCTGGGGCAGCCTGTGTCTTCAGGCATACTGCAGCAATAGCGCCAAAGGTTTCTAATGAACTATTTATCCCGATGGAGTCCCGGAGCTTTTGATACGCATTTAAATGATAGCAGCACTAGCTCTTGGTCAGAACAGGCAGCAGGAAAAGGGTCGTCCATTCCGTGAAAATGCGTAAGGTGCCAAGTTGCACTGAGCGCTGGTGGGAGTAGGTGGGCTTTGGACTGCGAGGAAAGCTCGGGAAGAGCTGAGTAACCTGCCAGGCGCTGTTGTAGCCACCTGCGTAAGGCGGCAGCTGTGGCAGGCAGGATGAGTGGAGCCTTCGCAGGGACGCGGCGAGGGCAGCAGCGGTGAGCCCAGTGCAAGCGGAGCTGTATCAGGAGCTCAAAGGCAGCTCTTGGGACACCATCTGGGGATGCACCAGGTGAAATTGCTTTACTGCATCCAATTCCAGTGGCTCTTGCTTAAGGCATGATCCTGAAGTGCCCCAACAAAGCGGAACACCTGGAAGCTTCTCTACCGGACTCCAAAGACACCTGATCCAGGGAAGCAGGGCAGGGGAGATGCCAATCTGTAGAGCATTTGACAGTTCAGGACCGGATTTAGGGTTGGATCCTGTGCCTTCTGGGGGTTCAGGTTAGACCTGTGAGTCCAAACTCATGCACAAGTCACCGCTTGCCGACCGAGCTGTGGTAGCTCCTTAGATATTTTATCCCACAGCAAAATATGAGGGGATTTTATTTATCAGCAAGTCAGCGCTGAGCAAAGAAACCCTGCCGCGGGCTCTCGTCAGGGTGACCGCGTTCTGTCCCTGGACAAAGCGCTTCACGATATCGGTGGCCACCAAACGCGTGGCTTTTCACTGAGGAATCTGGGGTTTTATTTAACATCTACCATGATGGCCATTAAAAAGGCAACATCTGGTGCAGAAAACGCACACGTGGTGTTTCTGCGCTCTGCTCTGTGTCTCCTTCATCAGGCCCAGGTACAGCAGCGTCTTGGCTGTCTCGGCTTTCCCCAGTGCGCCAGCTGCTGAGAGCAACCTCCGTGAGGCTCAGCCAGTATGAGCTGGGAGTTCTGGCTAGTTAGAGGCATCACCTCCTGTTTAAAAGAGTTTGCCTTTAAGGGATCAATAGCTCTGAAAAAGCTGCTGAAATCCTTCAGTGGCAGTGAATTTGATTCTCGCTTTTCTTTGATCTAGCATTCGTGGCTTTTCGAATAACGTAAATCAGAGCTGCCTTTCTCACCTGCTCATCCTTCTTTCTTCTTCTCCTCTTTCTCCGAAGAGGGTCATTTTTTCACATTCTTAGGAATATGGCTATGGCAGGTTTAAACATCAAAATAAACCGAACTAATTATTTACCTAACGTCAGAGTAAGGGCCAGATTAATACCACCTCTCTGATTTTTTTTTTCTTTATCCTGTTGAAGTCTTCCCACGATAAAAAACAAGAGGAACTGGCCGCTGAATTCGTGTATTTGCGCACATATGGACTGAGTGGGGGAAAGAGCTGTATACGCCAATTCCCCGATACGCGCTGCTGCCACTGATCAGGGGAGCCACAGTTACGTTGTGGTTTGTGTAATACCCCCCTGACAGTTATTGCAGTTTACTTGTAAGAGCAGTGTGAGGAGAAAAGATGTATATTTATCTCTTTAGCACAATGAAGTAGCTGGAAGTGAGTTCTGTGCCACAGCCTACCAGGAAATTCTCTTCCAACCTGCTCTGCAGCGCGTCTGCTGCATACGCTTTGGAATCTCTCTTTGTAGGGAAGCAGCTCTCCCTCCCTGGGATCTGGCGCATCGGCCTGGGTCCCGTCTCTGTTCCTCAGCAGAGCAGGGGGTATCTCAAACCCACGCTGCTTATCTGTCCTCTTCTACCTTGCTGCTGCCTCTGGCTGCTGGGACTGATCTAAAGATGCCTTTGGTCCGCTGCGTGCAGTTTATTGTCCGTGGCGTCTGGGTGGCTTCAGGCACAGGCTAAGACTATAACAAGTTTGAAAAATAAAACCGTTTATCCTAAAAATAGCTCAGAACTAACTAGTGATCGTGGGGCGGAGGGGAGACAGAAATGAAGATATTTTCTTTTCACGTAAGTGTCAGATTCAAAAGCATCTGCCTTGTTCGGTGCCTGTATGGTATTCATTTCCTGTCTGCAGTCGATTGGAATGCCCCCCGAGTCGTTCGAAATTGAAAATCGAGTCATGCTTCTTTAATCAGCTCTAGGAAATAGCCCCCCCTCCCCCCCCCTTACTGTTCTAAGAAAATTTATATTTACATGCAGAGAATTCATAACACAGAAAGCCCACACTTCTCTCCAGGGCAAGTCCTTTCTCCCTCTTAAGCAGAGGAGGGTCGTCACATTGTCTTGTCCCGGCGGGCTGTGCATCTGCTCGCTGGCTCGTCTTCCCAGTAATGTCACTGGAGGAACCGCTCGGGTTCCCGCTGCTCTCTCCCTGAGAGCTGCTGGGTGTAGTCACAGCCCCTTCCGAATGTGAACAAGCTCTGCCTTCGCCCTCTAACCTCCGGGCAAAGGAGAACCGGCGCTGGTGGGGAAGGCAGCTAAGGGAGGGTCAAGGGGGTTGTCTCGCGGTGATTCAGCGCGCTGCGTGCGGTGAGCATCAAGACTCGAGCGATTCGCCTTTTTTCAGGCACAGAAGTAGTATTGCCAGAAGCACAGGAAACATCATGTTTTTGGAATATAACACTTGTCTGCTTTCTTGCTTTCCCGTTATTAGCTTTTGCTTATGTGATGAAGTCATCATGTAACTTTTAGTCCGCAGGGACTAAACACTTTCTAGTCTCTAAAAACATCTGCCAGCGAACTCGGCCAGAGTCATAGACACTTCTGAAAGCACAGGGTGGATGTTCAGTGGCATATGAGAGGGAGACACAGCGGCTGGGAATAGCTGTTTCTTGGAAACTAACAGCTGAAGGCGACTTTGGAAATTGAAAAGGTTTCAAGTAAAGTTACTCTTTTGGCTAGGGAGAGATGAAAACTTCGCTTATTAAAGCTGCTTCACCTAGTGAAATCCTAGCTGTAGTGATTTAGTGGAATAAACTTGCAAGAGGACCTAGTTTAAACCCCATGAAAATAATTTCAGGTGTATGTTTGTTCTCTTTCGTTGACGCTGACTTTGTGTGTGCTGGCCTGCAAAGCCTGACCAAAAAGCTGTGCACAAATAGTACTAATATTCTGGATTTCCTTTGCTTTTGCGGTTTTGATCGTGGCGTAAGGCAGATTTTCCCATTCCGTTGGAACTGGATGTGTAAATGACGATGCAGATTTCAAATGATGGGCGAGATTAGACTTGTTCAATTAAATTTAGCCATGGTATAAATGAATTCTATTTGAAGCTTTATTATACTACTGGGTTTATGCAAGTATTTAATAAAGCCTAAAACGAATCGGAACTTTCAAAGAACTTGCATTTTGGCACCACAGGTTATTGGAGTGGCATAGTTGGGCTGCTCCGCAGTTGCACGTTTACCGCTAAATCCATGCGTCCTGCATGGAGAGCTCCAGCCAGGCAGTGATTACAGGGAAGAGCTTCAGGGTCGTGAAGAGCAACTGTTTACCACCAGCACAAAAAAGTGAAAATATCTGTTAACTGCAAAGAAAACTTGGCACCGAACATCTGTCAAAGCCCTACACAATTTTTAGTTCTTTGTGCTTGGCCGTCCCGCGGGTGGCTGAGTATCTGCTGAAGAACAAAGCCCCAGTGTGTGCTATGTTGGAAAATTTGCTAAAGGGCCTCTGTTTGTTCCAGCAGACATTGAGCTGTAATCACCACCAAATCCTTTTTATTATCGACGTGTTTATACAAACGGGCAGTTCTTCACCTCCAAGCTGAACCATACTGTTTGTATTTTCCAGCTGAAGGAAAACATAAAATACAAGCAAACAAGGGAGCATAAAGAACAGCGATGCTGTGAAACGTGTGTCCACAACATGTAGCAATAGGTTGCCAAATCTGAGTAGAATAGGGTTGGTTTTCTCCTTAAGCTCCGAGGAAAAAATATTGTCAGCCAGAGCAGTTCAGATGCGCACCCAATGTCTATTAACATTGGTGTGGAAGAGATGGGGGGGCTTGGTGAGAGAAACTCCCAGCCGGAGAGTGGATGAGGGAGGAACCAACACTCCATGACTGGGAGCGAATGAACAGGCTCAGCGGGGCGGGAGCTCCGGCACTCCGGCTGCACCCGCTCAGATGGATCGACAAGGCAGCAGCCTTTCCCTCCACTGCGGAGGATCCCCTCCTCGTGTTGGCCCTGTGTCTCCAAAGAGTGGTCTGGGACTTCCTAGACCTTAGGAAGGTCTCAACCCAGCCACCCCGGGATTTCCGCGCCTGGAGCGCAAGTCCTGGGTACGCGTTCAGTTCTCAACAGTCTCTGTGTAACTACGGGGACGAGAAGTTTTTAGTATAAAAGCCCTAAAATTCCAAAGCTGTAATTCTGATATAAAAGTGCCCAGAGGCTTTGAAATTCTGCTTCTGCTGTGCGCGTACTGCAGAAAATCAGCTGTGGTGGGCTGGGAATATCCTTGGGCATCCCAAGCAGCTCTGCCCGACTGTGCTGCCACGGGCTCCCAACGCGGGAGCTGCCTACAGACGCTCCAACAGCGGCTGCGGACCCTCGTGTCTGCTCTGAATTCTGCTGGCCTAATTGCAGCAGTATTTGCGACTCCATCCTATTCGCCGCAGAAACAGAACCAGCCTACTACAGCCCCTGACGGTGTCCCGTAGCCGTACCCTGTGGGGTGCCCGGCTTGGGTCTTTGCGTAGCCGCTCGGTCAGACAGGCAGATGTACTGCAAGTTAGAACTGGGGACAATCTCATTTCTCTCATTTTGCTGGAGTAAATAGGGAATTATGAAAGAGTAGACCCTGATAAATACAACTTTTCTTTTATTAGCAACTATAATCGGTGATTCATCTTCTATTTATGCAATGTTTAAAGCAGATGATATATTTTGGAGCCCCTTAGTGAAAGCAATTGTATACATGCAAGCCAGCGTTGTCAATTTAAAACGGTTTATGAACAGTGATTATCTAAAATGTGCTAAAATTACTGCAACAATTAATTTGTGTGGCTTTCCAAAGAGAAGTACAGCCTTTCTCTTCGCTGATCGATGTGGACATGAGGGACAAGCACGTTTTAAGAAAATGAGAGTGTCTCAGTAGCCAAGTGGTTGATGTGACACCCCTCTGGTCTGAGTTCTTCTGGAGATAAATCAGTGTCTCCTTGGGGTGCACGGGAGCCGTGAGGCTCAGCACCACCGCGCGCTTTCAGCCAGTCACGCAGAAATTAAAGACGAACCCAAGTGTTAAGTGAGAAAGCCGAGACAGAGCTAAGAGCAGAACAAAGGTCTTCTGACTGCCTGGACTGTACGTGGCGTTAATCATAAAAGAAATTTTTCCCCGTGTATCTTTGGTAATGCTTTTCAGCTGCTAACTTCACTGTCTGCTTACCTAACGCTGTCCTCACACCTCTTGCTGCTAGGTCCTGTGCTGCTTATAGTCATGAGAGACCAAAAAATAACTGAACGGCAGGAATTAGATCACCCAAGCTCAGGGCAGATCCTGGATCAGCAGAGGTGAAGGTCTCCTGGAGTATCCCGGTGTGTTCCTCAGCCTCCCCAGACTGCTTAATTTTAAAGTGATCATTTAGCACTAACCTGGAAACACACGACAGCCTTCGAAATGAAAACAATCTGTTTAGGCAGGTGGGAAATGAAACCAGTCCTAATGGCTGTAATGGTTTTCTGTGACGGCCCCAGGCCTCGTTTTGTCTCTGATAGCAATATAATCTTTTATAGCCTCTGTGAAGTTTCCTAATAAAGAAACGTTCCTTGTTCCTGGTGGTTGAGGATGCTGTACAGGTGCATCATGAAAGTGCACTGGCAGACTGTCGGGTTTCAATTCAAGACCTCTTGTCAAGATCATTTTACAAGAGATTTCAAAGGAGCATACAAGAAATAAAAAAGCAATGTAGCTGCAGCCGAGATTTAGTAATAGATGCCCTTGCTGTCTGGGAGCTGTTAGGGATATAAGTTGCATCAGTTTTCCCAGATTCTTTCAAACTCCATAATTAGCAGTGCTTGCAAACGTGCCCTTCGTTTGGCAAGCGGAGAGGGAATGGAGGAAGGTAAGAAGGATGGAGGACAGAGAAAGAGCAGCTGCTCCAGAGTATTTTCTGTAGCTTTGGTCATTCCTCACTTACTCTCTGTCTTGGTTCTTTTCCAGAACTGGAAATGGGATTAAAATAAGGAAGAGAGGAGAGAGATGGGTTCCTTACCTGCTAAAAATGCAGAGGAATTCCCTTTTTCCCTATTTTGGTATTTTTGCAAGTTCTCGTTTCTGTTTAACTTGTCTGTGGGAAAAATAACTGCCACACTTCCCTGCGGCTGGTGTCTAATGTGACAGAGGGAGAAACAGAATAGGAAGGCAATGGAGGGGGTTTGCCTACCCGTTTGACTATTGAAAAGTTAAACTGCGGTATCAGGTAGGAAATTTTTCCTGCCTGCAGGGTTGTCTCTGGGTGCCTTAACCCTGCCACAGTCTAAGTCCCACCTGGATCACTTTTAACGTTATCCTCCCAAAAGGCCTGTGAATTGCTCTTCTTCCCTGGTTTCTAGATGGGCACAAAGACGTGGATGGGTACTGAGCTATCTCCCTCCCTTTCTCAGAGACAGGATTGATGAGGTGTGTCCCTTTGGAATACAAACACGGGGACGGGTTCTCTCTCTCTCTCTTGCCTTTATTTCATTGCTGTGAATAGTGTGTTCCTGCCCTGATATACTGCCGACGCTTCCAACACTCAGAAATCCTAAGCTGGTTTTGTATTGGGAGCTTCGATAAATACCTGATGCCGTGGGGCAGCAGAACCGCAGCTGACAGCAAGCATGAGTAACCCCTTGAAAATCACCTTAATGGAAAGTTTAGAAGTTGTGAATAATCCTGTTAAATGAAAGGGGAAAAGCGATTTATCTTAAAATGTTTAGAGAAGGTGCATCATTTGGGTAGGAAACCAAAGTGCCTGAATTAGAAATGTCATCACTTGAAAGAAACTGAGTCAGTGGTTCAGAATGAAGGGACGTAGCTTTGAAAGGAAGGCAAGCAACACTGCTTTCCCAAAAGCAGTGGGGAATACAGATTGTGTACACCTGAAAGTAAATAATGTGAAGTATAAACATGTGAAATAACGTAGAAATAAGAAGAGAAGAATATCTCCCCCTTCAAAAAAAAATAAAATTAAATTTCATCTATTAGCTTTGGAACAGAAACTGTTTTCCGCGGGAAGGATGCTGGCATTGCCGAAGGGACGCACTTTTTCCTGCTAGGCTGGAAGATCCTTTGCCTGAGTTAATGCCACAGAACACAGCAAGCCCCCCTTCTTTCTCTTCACACACTTTTTCCTGATGGCAGCCTCTGTTATCTTTCTACCAGAAATATACATTTCTAGTAACGCTGCGGATCAGCTCAGACACTGCACCAAGAATTACCTACCTAAAAAGCAGGCGTTCTGGTCATTTTAGTAACTGGAAACAAACGGTCTTTCGTTGGTGAGCAGAGAACTGAGATGCTCATGCGTACTGGGCGTTTGTTTGCTCAGGTTGCAGGAGGCACATGGGGGGCTTGTCCTAGCGTGCAGGGACTGCAAGAGATAACACTGCTGGGGGACGCGCTGTTTAACCCGTGACACTCCTGCCAGGCGTCAGTCAGCCCTGCTCTAAAAGACAAACCACCTCCTGCCCCCCGAGTCTGCTCTCCAGTTTGTGCCGTGCCTTGAACCAGGCTCTTCTGATGGCGTCCACCCTGGATGTCCAGCGTGGTCCGTCCCCCTCCGCGCTGCAGCAGCCTTTGGTGCAGGGCAGTTATCGTGTCCCCCTCCCTTTTTTCTTTTTAACGTTAAACAACCCCAACTCATTCGGGCCCTAATTAATGACAGTCGCTGCCCCAAGCAGCTTGGTAGTGGGCCCGATCAGCCTGATGTCATTACTTCACCATGACAATTTTCTAACTAACTCCATGTGATATTCCATCTGCTTGACACTATTAAAAACTTTTTTATATAGCCCTTATTATTGTAGTTGCTGAGCTCCCCGCAAACATCACAGTGAGGAAGAGAAGTGCTGTTATCCCCACCGCGGCACAGACAGACCATGACCTGCCAAGATCACACAGCGAGTCTTATCAGAGAATTAAATGTAGGTCCCTAAAGTCCTTGGCCAGCTCTATCCATACAGTATATTAATGTGGAGAACCAAGACGCTCCTGAAGTGGCAAGCAGATAGGGAAAGTATGAAATTATACGTGAGAATTTTATTATTTTTTAATAAAATCTCACTTTATTTTTAATAAAGGCAAGATTATGGGCATGATACCCCAGAAAAAAAGTAGTTAAGTCCCACTTTTTTTGGGGGGGGTTCCTGTCTGAAGTAGTTTAATAACAGCACAACCACACCTGGCTGTTAGTCAGACATAACCGAGGAGCCATTTAATCCTCACCCACCAAGAAGTTTGCAGTTCATTTTGGTAAGTGTTAAGTTAAAGCCCTGGCGCATGGGTAAGGAACTTTTTAAGTTGGTTGCGTGGCCCTCAGTTTTGTTCCCTGGAGGTTGCTGCTGTGTGAGACACCTTCTGCCTTACCTTGGGTAAGGGTGGCCCACCGCAGCCATCTGAAAGCCCTACCTGCTCCTCAACAGAGGGACGCTGCCCTGTTTTAGCCTTCAAGCAATGCAGACTGTCGGGAGCACGTGCGTTTTTAGCACTGCACGCCTACCCTAACTCAGAATGGACTTTGGTTTGCATCTGTGCTGTAGATAGATGTACACGAGCACCCTTTTGGCACTTCCCAAGCGTAACCATGCTGACCATGAACATACCAAGACAACATTAATTCTGCTAAATCTGATTTTGCTCTTTACGAGTGCAGCACATGAGAAGGGGAGAGGAGAACCACCTTAGGTTTTGCTTGAGACGATTTCACTTAGTCCCAGATTAACTCGTAAATCTTGGTTTATTTAACTCGCTGAATATTTCCCTGTAATGTGCACAGATTATATTGTAAAATCTCTTCAAAGGTCAGTTTAGAACCTTCTCAGGAAATAAACACGAAATAAAAGAAAAGGCATTGGAACGGTTATCTGTCTGAGAGCTGAACAAAAGGTATGCTAGTTTAATTTGAGCCAGGGGAGCTGGATGGAGATTGCGTTTAACCAGAAATGCTGGCAAAAATACACTTCAGTAGAGCCAGAACCACATGTGGCCATTCCACTTTAATTGTGCTTGTTTTAAAAGATAGGTCTTTAACATTTACCCTCTCCATGCTTGCTGTCTCTTTATGAACTGAAAATAAAAGCTCCCCAGGCAGTCATACTAAGACCTCAAGCCTAAATTTTTTCAGCTGAGTCAAAAGCAAAAACCTGGGCTGAATCTACCCCTTGCATTTTTTTGTAGCCATAAGAAGGTTTGACTTCTCTGCTGGTTTTTTTTTCCCCGAGTCCCCAGGCCAGTCCTAACCCAGGGAGTGGGTGTTTTGATACTAAATCTATCTCCTTGCTGAGGTCAAAGGCAGTGGCAGCAGCGCTACTGGTTCCAGGGCAGCCTGCCGTAGTGCACTACGAAACCCGAAAGTACGCTCAACAATAACAAAAGCATTAACCGCTGACCCGCGGCTTGGTGAAATCCAATCCCACCATTAGGCAAACATGAAAATGAGATCCCAGAGGAAGGAAGGTTCAGATGTTCAAGACCAGAGCAGTTGGGTGAGGAACACCGACAAGGGGATGGAAGTTGCTGCAGGATGAGGAGAGCGGGGGAGAGGTTGCTGGTTCGGCGGCAGAAGGGTTTAATACCATAAATTTCACCCTGCACTTAGCAGTCAGTGTTTTCGCTCCACTTCGGAACAAAGCACACTAAAACAATTTATACTCAAGATACCCTTCACCATTTTAGGGACACATCTTATGTGATATAATTTGGTTTCTCCAGGGTTGCTTCAGAGCTTCATGGTTCCAGATTTGCTTGAGGTTAGATGCGTGTGTAGGTTCTCACCGCATGGCTGGGGTGTTAGAGGACCCTGAAAGTGCTAAGCACCCGAGCCTGGCTCAGTTTTACCTCCTGTCAGATGGTTACAGCTTTGCACCGCTGTAAGTAAGCGTATTTCAGTGAGAGCAGGAGCTGGGGATGGGGACACTGGCAGGACTGCCCGCTCTCGCAGTTGTTGTTACAGCGCGTTGTTTTTTCCCCCCCAGAACATACTCACTGCAGATGACCATTCTCCTGAAGGCGGCTTCACCCTGAACCCCGAGGACAGAAGAGAATACCCTGATCTCCAGGCTGCCCACCGGCCGTTCCCTAAGCAGCGCTTCAGGCAGGAAAACGGGCATACGTCCTTGCAAAGAGATGGACCCAGATCTTTCCTCCTGGATCTCCCAAACTTCCCTGACCTGTCAAAAGCAGATATCAATGGGCAGAATCCAAACATTCAGGTACATATTACTGTAAATGTGTGATTGATTTATTTATTTATTATGTGCTGCACAAATTATGTTACTGAACCAAGAGAACTTTCAGCTTGGCTTCCATGACATGCAGTCAGAATGCCCTGTCTCTCTACCAATAGCACCAAGAGAGGATGCATATAATTATAATATCACATCACATCATATCATATCAATCATATCATATCATTTTTATAATATACATTTTTTTATAATATACTTTTTTCTCAAGTGACTGCAGAGATTTCAATTTTTTCCTAAATTTCTCGTTGGATAGTGTTGGTTGCCTATGTGTGGGTATCACTATAGACCTATTTAGGATACTAAAGCCATCTTTGCTATTGCCATTTTAGAACATACTCCCTTCGTTGCTATTATAGGGTAGTTTAAATTCTGTTTTTAATTCTCAGTTGCATAATTTGTTTGGGAACAGATTCTTTTTTGGTGTGCTTTTATAACATGCAACTATACCCAAAGGTTATAAGAGACCAAGTCTTTAAGCTTCAGCTCAAAATGTGGTCTTCTGTATGGAACCGAGACTTACAGTTAATTTCTGCAGCAGCTGCCTGGAGTCAAAAAAAATTGTCTGCAAGAAACTTTGTTATATTTTATTCGTAAAACTGTTCTTGGGTTTGGAATGGCCTCTTACAAGCCACTTGCATCTTGAAACTTCAAGGATTAGGAAGAGGAAAAAATGAGTTATTTGTTTTTAATTCAGAGCCTTAAAGCAAAATTGGCATTAATAAGCAGTCTTTTTTAACCGAAACAATAAATTGAAATGCTGTTCTGCCTAAGATGTGTGTGTATAAAACCAATACAATAATACAACTGGTTTTCTGGTTAAATTAATTCCCGGCTTCTTATAGTCCCCCAGCCCACCAAATTACCATCCTTTTGATATGTCTAAGAAGTACATACTTAAAGATAGAATAGATCTGTTGGTGAGAGACCACCATGATCAGGCGAGAACAAGCTGTCTCCAGGTTACGTCATAGATGGCTTGCAACCTCAAGAAGCCTAAAAGGCTTGGATCAAGTGCGGGTCCAGTTTTCGACGGGCCAAGGTAGTACACATGTTCAACATGTGGTGACTGTACACATCCCTCACGCTAGGAGAAGCCATCCAGAGAGCCTTGGGAAGGGCAGGGAAGGTAGGGAAGCTGTAGGGGCCCCCAGTTGTGGCATAGCGTAACATCATTGTTTGAGCAGTATGTAAACCGCCGAGGAGGGCAGGGGGAAACAAAAACCTTCTCTGATTGGGAACAGCACTTCATGTTTAGACCCAGGGAAGAGATAAATGAGATGGAAACGTTTCCCTAGCATGTCTTTATAGTAACTGCTTCTGCTATGACCTCTTTTTCCACCACCTGATCTTGGAAACGTGTCAGCCAACTATGTCAGCAGTTTTGCTGGACTTGGAGAACTGGGAGTCCTAGTGCTGCGAAAAACATTGGGCAACATTAATCCCGCAGCTCTCGTGCACAGAGATCACCTCTTTCACAAACAGGCTCTCTGAGTTCTGCATTACTTGGGTGCTTACTTAGGTGCATAAATAAATAGGGATATACAAAGCTTCTTTAAGTTCCTGGTTGACAGCCCTGCAGCAGGTCAGGCCTCATGGAGATAAAACTCCCATTAATTCATTACAGAGTCAATTAAAGTTTATTTCTTTGCCTAAAGGTTTTAAAAGGTGACCTACTCTTTTGGGAAAAACAGGATTATAGTGAATTCTTGTTCATTAAACAATACTGTACTCACCTGAATGGAAATAATGACACTTGTTGACTTGCAGATTTCTTGTTGGCTGTTTGGCAGGTGGAAGCAGAATTGGTACTCGTTTTCTTTTCGCACAATGGCTTCATGCTCTGTAAGTTACAATCCCAGGGCTGTTAATTTAAAAGTCCTCCTAGGACAGGGAGGTGGGAAAGGAGAAAAAAGCCTGTATGTGTTAATCTAGCACAATGGCCATATTTACATCTCAAAACCCCACACCTGCTTTTCGCTTCTACTAGTACAACTCTACATAGAACAAAAATAACATTTTTAAGAGTAATTATGCCTGGAAATTTTAAAAACCTGATAAACAGACATAAAACTCGGCCTGAAAAAGCAGGTTGAAAAGATACCAGCCAGATGCTCCAACTTGCAATTCAGCTCTTGCTCTTGTCTGTCTCCTTTTTACTTCTGGTTTCCCAGGTTTGTGTACTGCAACAGGTAGTGCGCTACTTTCTGTTGTCCCGCTGCTTTGCTGCTTTCCCAGCAGTGCTAGACACGGTGACAAATGAGCAGAAAGGGGAAAACTCCTTACTCCAAACTCCTGTTTTGTCGGGAAAGGGCATTTTATTGTTAGTGATGCTCTTCAGAGAATTTGAACCTTGATTATATTTCACAACCAGTAGACCTGAAACACACGGCTGGGTGAGTTCCAGTTGCGATGGATTTGTTGAGCGTTTTGGATGAGGAGATGGGTTCCAAGAAACTGTGCAGAGTTAGGTAGGATTCCTGTCCTAAAAACATGTTGGTGTGCCCTGGAAAACTGAAGTAAAATGGTATATGATTAAATCTCTTTTGATTAGTGTCCTTGCTGGGAATCAAGGGCTTGGTAATAATTGATAGGAGTGATTTTAAGCCAGAAGTTAATGCTGGCTGCCTGCTGATGTGTTGTCTTTATCATTTTGCATGAGGCCTGTGGGCCATATCCACCAGTCGTGCCACTCCAGTGCTGCTGTGTTAGCTTTGTTTGTGCTCTTTGATATCTATTCAGTTTCTACTTTCTCTTAAAAAAAAACATCTACACAGAACCACCCCCTCAGGAACACACACAGCTACAGAGGAAAAAGGCTGTATGATCTGCTTTGAAAAAAGAACTGCAGACTTCAAACCGACTCTTCTCCGGGTTCCTCCATGGCCGTTTCCCTCACCTCCATCCGTATCATGTCACTTTGAACGCGGATGTATTTATTTGGTAGCATTTATATTTGTGATCTGAAGCTGCTGGTTTCACTGCATTGGAAAGTGACACCCCCTTCTTATTGGCACAAAAGGCTCATCAGTACCTGTAACACTGAGCTCTGCCCATCCCATCTCGTCCCTAGTCTAGCACGGTCAGAACCGGAGCGCTCCAGTAGTCCTTATTTCTTGTAGAGCTTTTAAGGCTTAATAGTTTAAGGTAGTAGCAAAGCAATAGTCCCTGTCATTAGATCACCACCCAGAAAAGCAGAGAGCACATGTTCACTGTCTTGGTCCTTGGTCCGGGTCTGTCCTATGGCGAACTCCCTGCTCCCAAGACCATCCCCCCGGTCCGTACTGCTCTGCGCTGAGCTGCCTGCAGCACCGCAGACATGGGGCAGCCATGCCAGCAACTAGCCAGTCCTCTTAGCAAACTGGAGAGACTGGTCTAGGCAGAGCAGGGGGCCAGAGGGCCGTGGTTAAATCACTTTCCATAGCAGGGCTGTTCTTACCTCTGCACAGGCTTCTTAATGTCGTGGTGTAATGAGCTCGCTGCAGAGTGCACTCGGACCAGGTTTTTAATTCTGGGATTCAGTCGGGCCCACCAGAGAGCGCAGCTAGGACTGGCGACATATAAATACAAATTTCAGGTTTCGAGTCGCGTTGTCTTCTTTGCTCCCAGCAAGTTTTGAGGGTCCTTCACTTGCCTTTCCAAAAGTCCAGAAAACTCTTCCAAGTGAGCTGTCATGACATAACCAGAAGTAAATCAGTGTCACTCCTGATATCATTTTAACTGAAGTTATTACGTCCTGCAAACCTAAATTTAACATTCCAATATCTTACAATGAACTCATTTCTGTTCTGCTGTTACAGTTGCCTCATTGCTGACTTTTGCACGTATCCACCTTTGCAGAGTGGCAAGTTCTGCGCTGAAAATTTGCATCAGTTGCACGAAAGAAAACGGAGGACAGAAATGTCATAGAATCCACTGCTTGCACAATATTGCAGTGTAGTTTTTCCTGAAACATAATCTTCCAGTTGCTTAGGGCAATGTTTAGACCATTGAAGTGAATTCAGAAACATTGTCTCAGTAAACAGGACGAAGTACACAGAACTTTTTGTGCGCTCCAACAGGCAGGGAAAATATTTATCTTCTGTATATTTTTGGCCAGGAGAAAATTGGATGTTGGTGTCTCAAGCCATCTGGGCTTGATACATTTCTTTCATTAGAAATTGACTGCAACGCTGTTGTTTTAATGTACCTATGCCAATTGGTTTTAACAAATTTTTAGAGGGACATCCTTATTTACAGCTCACACAGCTTCATTTTAGGTTTGAATACTTCTGGAGATGATTGTGGATTTATAAAAGAACCACGTTACCACAGGCATTTTGGGAAGCTTGAGAAAAAAATAAATAATCTTTACAGTTTTGATAATCGCTGGAAGAAGAAATTAGAGAAAATGAAGTCTTTAAACAGTCTCCAAGATAGAAATACTAAACGAGGTCTATTTAATCTTTGAGAGAACATGTTTTGTTGGAGTAGTTATACAGCATGAAAGCTTTTCCAGAGCTGCTTTAAATGCCCGTTTTTAATGACTCTAATTCTACATCTCAGGTTTTTTTCCTTTTTATAAACAAACACCAGTATAGAAACCGATCAAACAAGATGTATATGTATATGTATATGTATATGTATATGTATATGTATATGTATATGTATATGTATATGTATATGTATATGTATATGTATATGTATAGTTATGAGCTAATGTCAAGCTTATCTGTTAAGAAGAAGAAGCCTATCTGTTAGGAAGAATTCAGTGAATGCTGATTTTTCAGAATTTTAGACTGGGATAGGGGAACAATTGCTCGCCCGCCGCGGCAGCCTTTTCTCAGACGTCTGCCCTAACGTTTGGGCGGTACCGTGGAGGGATTACTAGGGTTAATCACTGATTTCCTCCTGGCCTCTGGAAGGTGCGTTAGAGTTAAATGGGGCTGGGCAGAGCACAGCTGAATCTTGGAAAAAAACCCAGAACCAGACTCGACTGAAGCGTCAGTTCTGACAATCCCAGCATTCTTTGTAGAGTTACTTTCACTCTGTGGTTTTTTATGCCACATGTTAAACAAACAACTTGGTAATCAAAGATTAAAACAGAAGAGAGAGAAATATAGGTGTGTGTCAGATTGGATTTTGCTTTTGTTATGTTCATTTTTTAAACAGGCTATTTAAAGAAAATCCTGCTTACGCTGGGGTGGGTCTCTCTTGCCGCCTCCTCTCCCCCGACCTCTCTTCTCTTTAAGACAAAGAGATTATTAATTGGAATAGGTTCTCAGGCCTCAGCCCACCTGGTTCATGGGTGAGAAGGCATCATAGTACCGCGAAGTGAGTTACAGAGTGGAAGAACTCCTTCCCCCTTCCCAGGAATCGCTGGCAGAAGCACTGTGGGATTCCCCCTGCTGCTGACAAACGTGCCTGCCCGGGGCACTGGGTCACCCCCATGGGTTGTGGCTTCCCAGTTTGCTCCACGTTAGCTAGGTCTAAGCCAGATGAAGATGTTTTTCTTGCAGGGTAAATTCCTGTGTGTTGGAAAACTCGTTTTAAAGGCCTTTATAATAAGCTTCCTCGGTAGCAAACACAGAAGCAGGATATCTGATTGCACAGGCAAGTCTTGAAAGTAAGTTAGTGGTAGTTGGAGACTGTTGGCTCTCATGAGCCTGGAAGTTTGTACCTTACACCTGCCTCTCTTCCCCAGAAACAGAAGTTTCTCTGTCCCTGCAAGCCCTCTTTTGCTTGAACTGACTTGGCAGCCTGAGTAAGTATTTTAAATCAAATCCCTCTGGTTCCTCAGACTGTACCTGGCTGAAATAATGCGAGTTCATACTGACTCACTATCACATAACTGCAGATTACCAAAGCAAATGGAACGATTATCAAGCGATCCCTGTCTTTTTTTATGAGAGATTCCTCCCTCCCCACCTCCCGCCTTTTTGCGGAGTCATTGCTTACAAAGTTAATGTGGTCTTAAACATACTTGCTACTGAAGTACTGGAGTCATACTGTTTTTCACGTGGGCAATACCAAAGCGCCGCGACTGGCCGCTCGCTGACACTATTTCCTTTCACTTATTGTGAAAACTCTGTTTTGCTTGGATAGACGCAACGATTTTGAATCCCCGAACTAAACCCTGATGTTTGCAAACTTATGAAATCCATTTTAATTCTCGGTCTGTAGAAGCTGAGGTTTAATGAAGTAATCATTCCAATTCCATATTTAGTGTGGGAGTGAAATATCTCTTGTGTAAAGATGCTATTAGGCTGACAACTGCGCTTTCCCTCATTCTTGCTCTTTCTCCCAGTGGAGCTTCTTAGCAGCCTCAGAGTTGTTTCATTTCAATGGCTTGGTCGATGGTCAAATGCAAAGCATGCAATAGATGCAAAAATCTCCTTTCTCCACAAAAGGATGAGTGGGCATTGTCTTGGCTGTGCAGCTGTGTCTGTAGCTACGAAGCTACGGCAGCAGGTCTGGTTTGCGTCCTGCGTCACACGCCTCGGTGGATCACAGGTAGCTGAAGAAACACAGACGCTCTTTTTCTTGTGTGTGTCTTGTGATTTTACAAACAACAGTTGTATAAAACTGAGCTTTTTCTCCAAAGCGCAAATCCGTAGAGCCGTGGAAATGACTTCCAGCATAATAGTATATTATTCTGGTTTTCCTGGTTTTACACAACCCAATTTTCATGGAGTACTGTCTTTCAAGACTGCTTTGTAAATCTATAAAAGAAGAGTACCTCCATACCCATTAAACAGTACAGGTCTATCTGATATGGTGGTTGTTTAGCCAATCCAATGTCATCACTCAGCCACATTAGCATGAGGCATCGGAACATTTTTTGATTTATCTGTGGCCACACTACGCTCGCATGATTCATACAGCCCAGGTTTCTGGTGGCTAGTTCCTATTTCTAACTAAATAGCCACCTATATGCACGCACAGTATCTAAGAGTTTGATAATCACACATCGTTCAGCGCAGAAAAGGAGTAATCAAGGGCTGTCCCTATGCAGAATTACCTTTACATTCATGATGTCTGTGAGGGAATTGGGTAGCAAACTGTGAATCTTGGCTCTGCAGAAACCGTTAACAGGTTGTATATCGTTATATTCTCCAGCACAGAAGGAGGACCTACTTGAGAGGGCTTAGCAGCAAGTGACTGACGTGGTGATGGTTGGAAGAGCTGCTGGCTCTCATCACCGCGGCGCGCGGTTTCACATGGCGGTGACAGCCCACACCACGGCGTGACGGAAGCACGGGTGGAGCGGGACGGCCGTGCAAGGGGAAGGGCCGAGCTGCCGATAGAGGGCAAGGCAGATGCGGACCCTACCGAGACCCTGGGCGCTGCGTCTTCTACCTTCGCACTCGTGGGCTTAGTCTTGAGTCAGGCCAAGTCCTTGGAACAGGCTCAGCAGGCTGGTGTGCTTCATGCTTGCCTTGAATTTAGCCTCAGCATAATTAGCGTAACAGATTTCGTTTTCTTTTTCCTGGTCATTCATGTACGGGTTTAAACATCTTTTCCCCATAAGGCAGAAAATTCTGCTGCAAAGGTTTTAGGCACAGTATGGGTTATTATTTTGGGGGGGATTTTTCCTAGCCTTTGTTCCAAGGTCTGATTCAGCAGAGGTAGCAGAAGGAATCACTCAGCCACTGCATATCTCTGGGCTCAGTAATCCACATGTGGTTTACAACATGCAAACCCTACAGTGTTACACAGCCCCTCTGCAAGGCAACACCAGTCGCTTGTCTTCGCCGTATAGAAAGCTTCCCCCGACCAGGAGGAGACGGTGACACACAGCCTGCTCTCTTTTGCATCCCGTAGGTTACCATTGAAGTGGTGGATGGCCCCGACACCGAGACAGACAAGGATCTGCAGAAAGAGAGCAGCAAGCCGAGCTGGCCAGTCCCGTCACCCGACTGGAGAAACTGGTGGCAGAGGTCCTCCACCTTGACTCGCATGAGCAGCGGTGACCAGGACTACAAGTATGACAGCACTACTGAGGACAGCAACTTCCTAAACCCTCTTGGTGGGTGGGATAGTCATGCACCCAGTCACCGGACATTTGAGTCCAAGGAGCAGCCGGAGTATGGTAAGTTTGCGTTCCAGGCCTCTTATGGGCATCTTGGGATTGTAAAAACGCGTTTGGGGGAAATGAGAATGGTGAGGCATCGCTGAAAGTAGGCCAAGCAAAATAAAATTTTTCAACATGTGGCTTTCGTTCATCAGCTTTTAAATACAAATCTGTGCAGATGCACAAGCTGTACTGTGGTAGCCGCATTCCACTAGTAACTCTATAATCTTGAAAATCATACCAGTTATCCCAAAAGAGAACCTTTTTTTAGTCCTAAGTGTACTTTTTTTAAAAGCAAAGGAAACAAGGTTTCGTATTTATTTTTAGAGTAAGGATAAGTACAAATTTAGAACCGTGCAGTGGTTTAGGAACTAAAATACAATTATTGGGTAAATAAGCAAGATCTAAAACGTGGTAGTATTTGGTGGATACACAAATAAGATGAATTACGTTGGTGCATGTGTGGGGAGTGGCATATGCAGCAGGAACATTGTGTATTTGCGTGTGTAATTCTCTTCCAGATGTGTCATGGCGAAAAAAACAATTGTTTTCAGCTTGTTGTATGAAGCAGTTGCAGAAACTAGAAACAGAGAGGAGCGACAGCTACTCACTGCCCCAACGGGCTGTAACCATTCCCGTGGGGAGGACTCCAGGGAGGTGAACTAATACGTGCTCACGGGTAGCTCAGAGCCTCTTGGATTTAAGTTGTACGTATATACAGGAGATTTTTAGTTAGAGCAGGGTTTCACAGCCACAGTACTTTTACCCCGGCGCTTCTGTTGCGTTCCCTAGATTCTGCAGAGTGGCTGTCATGCCCTGATTCCGTCTTATTTTTCCCCTGTTTTGGTTAACTTTTAAGTCCTAGAGCCTTAACAATTGAGAGTGGCTTTTTGAGGAATGGTGTAGTTGAACACATCCATATGTATTAAATTTTGTGGCCAGAAGATTAAAGTCTCTCCCTTCTTTTTGCACCTGCATTTATTTGTGGGCACTCTCTATTGCCAAGAATTCATATATTAGGTAGCTGTTCATTTAGGTAAAATAAAATTGCTTTCACAAATAATTGTGGTAGGGAAAAAAAATAAGAAGAATTACCAATATAAAAATAGGAAGAACAGGTTGAGCTCCAGCTGAAAATCTAATGTGGTATATTTAATAGTAGATGCCGTATATTTCATAGTGCAGTATAAACACTAGATAGGTAGGCCTAAAAGTTATCCCAGAGCTCTATGCCGTACACCAGAACACCCTACTAACTGGAAGAGACTCCTGTCCTTCTGCCTAACCTAGAATGTCCTGTGCCGTCGGCTTTGGCCAGGAGGATGGAGCAGCAGATCCTGCCCGTGTAGGGCTTTTGTGCTAGTTCCAGCCATTGCCCTGCTCATTGCCCGCTTCCTCACCAGCCACGTGGAGAACAAAAGTCGGAGTCGGAAAAGAGCTGGGGAGGAGAGCAGGGGCCGAGAGAGAGGGCAGATCACATTCTCCTAAGACACCTCCTCAGGCTGCCGTAGTGCCCGTCTGCTGGCAAGCCCCGGAATATCAGGTCTTTGCCCACAGACAGTAGCCATGTTCCCACTCACATCACGTCGTGGACACCTGATTCAAGTGTGGTGGCTTCCCGACCAGCAGAAAAGGAGGAAAAGCACATAAGGTCCCTGCCACGAGGAACTCGCATCTAGGCAGCTTGCTACGAGTGAGATATATAACCTTCCCATACTCCTGGCAATAAATGTTTAATAGCACCCCACGGAGTTGTCGTCAGTCATTACATATGGTACAAATCAAGTTACGTGTTCTACTAACCGGCTCGGGAAGCCCACAGACAGCATGGCAGTGGGGGGGAAGTGGGAATCGCGTGTAGCACAGAGGCCAGTGCAGGCAGGGACCTGGCCCCGTGTCTTGCCTGTACATACGCGTTCAGCCTACAGCTATAGGGCAGGGCTGGCTCAGAGTCGCGATTTTGCTTTGCACTGGTTTAACCCAAGTGAGCAAAGGCTGCAAGTTGTCATCGCAGGGTCAGTTAAACATCTCCTGTAGACTGCAGAGAGATCCATGAAGCCAGATGCTCCCTAGCGAGAGACAGCAGCGGGCTGGGAAGGCCAGTGGGAGGGCAAGAGAACTGGGAGTGGTTCGTGGACTCCACTTGGTGGCCTTCACAAGGTGGGATGTGCAACAGTTAACTCAGCAAAGAAAGGAGACTGGTTCTAAGGGGTTTAGATACCCACAGTGGCACCGAGCCATGGTGGTGCGGACTTAATATCATTTGCCCTTGGCTGGCTACCAGAAAAGAATAAAGTCATGTTTCATTTTGAGAAAGTTCCTGCTAGGAAACAGATTGGATGTTATTTAATAATTCACATGAAACACCACAAATCGCATGTTGTTCTGGGTGCAAGATGCATATGCGGTTCCCTGTATTTGTGTCAGTATTCCTGTAATATCTGTTCCCTGTTCAAAGGCCTGAAAAAACAAAATGGCAATTTTCACGCATGACGCTCAGCCTCCCATAGTCCAACGTTTGCGTCCTAAAAATAAATGAAGTGAGTATTGTTCTGCTGTTGCTGTGTGTTTTGAAAAGAAGAAAAAGCTAACTTCATTTATCCTGTGCCTGATTAGTCTGTGGTCAGAAAACATATTCCTATACACAGGGAAATTATGGGAATAGATGTGTACTGTTAGTTCATGACCCAGCTTTGCAGCTGAGGATGCTCAGCTGCCAGAAGGTCAAAAGAGAAAGGAAATATTTTTTCAAATAATGTTGTGTGCATTTCCCTGAGGAGCATCAAGTGTGAAAACCATTTAAACAGCAGGCTCACGCCTGGCATTTAGCCCGAGCTTCAGGTAGGGACATCTGGATTCCATTCTTGTTTTGCCTTCTTAATAAAAACCACTGCACAGTAGTTTTGGGTAGTAGGAGTTTCGTTTCTTCATTTCCTTCCTCGTCTTTGTCCTCACACAGATTATATCGACGGTGAGGGAGACTGGAGCCCCTGGTCCCTCTGTAGCGTCACCTGCGGGAGCGGCAGTCAGAAGCGGACGCGGTCCTGCGGGTACGCCTGCACCGCCACCGAGTCACGGACCTGCGACAGACCCAACTGCCCAGGTGGGGTGGCGGTCACGGGAAGGGCTGTGGGAGAGGGCGCCGGGGCCGGGAGGAGACCCCCCTCCTGCCCACAAAGCCCAGGGCCCCTTTGTTCCCTGGCAAGGGAGGAGTTTCCGTGGGAAGAGACAACGCTGGTTCTCAGGGCCGTTTATGAAATGGCAGGTTCTTTGCTAGTAATAATATGCTGCTGGATGCAGTCTGCTATCCCCTGGGACTTAAAAGGCAAATACAGGCTTTTTTTAGGTGACGGCAGTCATTTTTGTGCACAGTACATTTTGTATTCCAAAGGGTGTAATCTGCTCTCTTGAAACAAATTTGTATTAATTTTAGGATTTCAAAACAGCCGTCCTGACCATTACCTCAGCGAGCTCGTATTTTGCTGTGCAGTGAACGGGTGGGCATGCCTGTGCTGGGCACAAATCGCTCCTCCCCAGTTACCTGGCTCTTAAGTTTTGTGCCTGATGTACCCAGAGTTACTTTAAGACCTCATGTGTATCGATATGAAAAAGAAATACTTCAAATACATGATTTGCTTTTCACTGCAGAGATTTTAGGTTCTTTGGGCATTAAGCTACAAAAATTCCTGTCCTAGAAAGTTAAGGTGGAAATGTCATCTCTGTGTCGTTACGTGTTGCTTGATAATTGAAGAATTATAAAACAGGAGGTTTGGTCCTGCAACAGCTGTGCGCAATGGGATGAAGGAATGTAAAGATTTGGCTTGAACGTAGTCAGAAGATCTGGCCAAGGGCCCTTACCATAGCTCCTACCCCTCTGCAGCCATCGACGCTGAAATGCCAGTAACGGAGGTGCCCTTACCATCACGCAGTTCTCCCTTTGGTGAAAACAGGGCCGAGCACTCAAACCTACATCATAAAATTGTACAGCTGCTATGGAAAACTTTCCCATGATGTTCTTTAAAGGCTGCTGTGTTTTTGGATTCAGGCAATTTTGTAACGCGGTGGTGCAGTAGTTGCCACCATGCATGGGGATATGTGCAATTTCATTACTTCGGAGAGAAGTAAAAACACGTGCCGTGGTGGTATACATTTCATTGAGTTCACTTAATGACTCAGAAAGGCAGAAATTCTTAAACTGGGGGTCAGGTTTTTTGATGGGAAGTGAAATGTCAGCAGCGCTGGAGAGAAGACTTAGGAGCCTCAGTGAGCGAGCTGGAGAGACGTTTCTCACCCGCAGACAGATGTGTGCGTGCACTGCAAGGTAATGGCTGCTCGGCAGTTTAGGAGTAAAGTGTTTCTGGATGCTCTCATACATCTTAAAACCTCAATAATAAGGGGTTAATACCAGAAGAAAGCATGTAGCCCCCAGTTATATCCTCCAGTATTTATTACCAGCTAGCATCAAACAGTGGCAAACTTGAAAGAATATATTATGTCATATAACAGACCCCCAACGATCAGCAAGCAAAATATATTCTCTCTTTGAGGCCGTGCTGACATTTTTAAAATTACAAGGGCAAAGCTCGGCTTCTGCTGTTTATAATTCCAGCAGTGAATTACTGCTTTGTAATGGGTTCTTGGCTATCTATTATTCTGCATCTACTGCTGGAGTTAAGGCAAAACCCTATGATAATTTTATTGAAAAACAGCCTGAGGCTGTTTTGAAGCTTTGCAAGCCACTATTATGCCCCAGTTCAGGAGATCAGGAGAAAGTTCATTGGCAAGAAGATGGATGGTGAACAGGCTTCATTACTAACCATATAGTTATCACGTATTAAAGAGCTTTCTGCTCTCTTTGGAGGTCTTTAATTTAATGGAGGGGGAAAAAAACCTCAAACCTGTTCAAATGCTTCTTTGAAGAGACATTAGTTTTAAGGCAACATGGCACAGAAACATTAGGGAAACATTAGGCAGGTAGATAGGCCAAACTAAAGCAGCAATGAAAGGATGTTTACTTTGGCAAGAACAATTAATACATTTTCTGGCAATTAATACATTTTCTCTCTGCTGATAGCAAACACTTAACTGGAGGTTGTTGGAAGATCCTGGTATTTAAAGATCCTGATATTTTGTCTGGGGGATGGGATTGATTGGCAAAGTTGTTTCTCTCTCACCTACTCACACCTTTCAACTCCCTAGCACTGGGAGAGAGCAACAAGTGCCAGTCTTCTCCTAATAGCATCATCTTATCTTCGTCATTGCAGGGGGGGTTGGACTAGATAACCTTTAAAGGTCCCTTTCAACCCCAACTGTTTGATGATTTTTTTCTCATACTTCCTAAAAAATGGTTGCCCACATAGAGATAGGAACTCATTCCCCTGCCTTCAGGCACGTCGCTCTGTTTCAGAAAGTGACACGAAGGCCGTCTCCTTTAGACATCCCATTTTAGCCAGGGCTTTAGAGCTTCCATTAGGACACTCGTTTGAAGTGTGTGCAAATCTCCTACCTGAATTACTGGGAGATGCTGGCAAGCCTTGCATCAGGAAGAGGAGGAACAAAATTGGTTCCCTCGTTGGTGTTATGAACGCTGCACTGGGTTCATAACTGACCAGCTTGTTGCTTAGATATAGTCTAAACTCTAAAACTTTAAAACTTTTGACCTTTAGGCTAATGCTTTATCTTCCTAACCCCACAGATTCCTTGGTCATCATGCTTTTAAGTGAACACTCCCTCCAGCAGCAGCTTCAGATTGCTTCCCTGCCAAACAAAAGCACCTTGCAGAACTGGGGAAGGAGGGGATGACAGGGAGGCAGTTGATTGCATTGTTTTAGTAGGAAAACGCCACCGCCACTAACACGTGTTTGTCTTAGGGATCGAAGATACCTTCCGGACAGCCGCCACAGAAGTGAGCTTACTGGCAGGAAGTGAAGACTTCAATGCTACCAAACTGTTTGAAGTTGGTAAGCAATCTTTCAGTAATAGATAAGAGACTGCCTTAGATTCTCCTGGTTTGACTCTTAAAACCATTAAAAATGTCGGTAATAATGACCATTTATTATCTTGCTTAAGTTTACGATCTGAACCTTACTTAGCTTGCTTCTGTCATAGAATCTTTCTCCTCTTAAGTCTTAGCGAATTTCTGCCAATTTCAAATGCCATTCAAACGCCATTTAGCATTTTGCTGAAATAGCCTCCAGTGGAAAATACTGGAAAAGCATTTTAGGTACAGCTGTCACATTAACAAACATGACAGTGACTTTTATGAGCAGGCATAGCTTTCGTAAGTGTGTGCGCTGCAGTGAGGCTGGCCAAAGCAGTTTTATAGGGCATGACTTGATACTGATCTATCTAAAACTCAGCCCGACCTCTACAGTGTTCTCTTTTCAACCCTCCAATGAACCATAGCGTGGCCACTCTTAGACACTGGCTGCTGGACTAATTGGATAAATAATGTAATCCAGCACCTCCCTCCTATGGTGGTAGAGGACAATAGTTAATGACAGCCGGGATAGGACTCTTCAAGGAGTTAGAAAAACAGGACACAGATCACTAAGTAAATACTTCGCAAGAATGTTTGCTGTAAGAGTTTTAGGTCCCAGTCTTTGCCTTACTCCAGAATCCTGTTAAGTAAGTGTGGAGCAAGATTTGCGGGGTTTTTTTGAAAGCCCGTAGCATGATACAGACAGCTTAAATAATGTTTTGAGTTGGAGACGTTTAACTGGATTCTCCCAAGACTTTTGCAAAATAATAAAGTGCCAGTATTAAATATGCCACTAGTCTATACATCTCTTTGATGCCAGCTATAAGTCATGGCTCTGGTGCCGTTAAATCCGCCTACTGTACAGACACTGTGATATCATGTCACATATGCCCTTTTAGAATCTGAATCACTTTTGGCTGCATTTGCCAGTTAAGATGTCAGACTCCATGTTTGAACCACAGCTGCTTGAAATACCCCTTTGGGAACATGGAGACCAAACAGAAAAAAAAGTATTTGTTAGTTAAAGGAGAGACTGAATCAGGGCTTTAATAATGAACTTCAGAAAAAGTACTCCAGGCCTTGCTGGCCATCTTGGTATTTCTGGCATCACGAGAAACTTAATCCTTCAGCATCTGAATCTGCTGTTCTTCCAAGGTGAGTGCGTGGACTAGGGGTTTAAACTGGAGAGAGGCAGCAAATCACTGTGATTTCCCTATTTCTGTCACTTGTAAACCCGTGATAGTGTCTCTTGTGCTGCACGGGGATATCGGCAGCTTAATTAGAGTTTGCCAGGTAGAAGAAATGTCAAAAATACCTGCTGGCACGGTGCTGCAGTATAATTGGGACTAGCAGTGCCTGAGGCCCTAAAGCCAGTGGCAGGTGTGATTTCTTTATCTGGGGAGACAGCACATTAACACACTGCAGGCAGGGAGGAAAGCTTCCACTGCCCTTTCTTTCCTAAGCCAAGCGCTGGTGCTGAGCAGTTACGCTTTCCTCATTTATTATCACTGATCGTATGAACTGGGATGCTGCATAATGTATCTTAAGTTTCCCTTTCCTGCCCTTAAACAGATACTGATAGCTGTGAAAGATGGATGAGCTGCAAAAGCGAGTTCTTGAAGAAATACATGCACAAAGTGGTCAATGATCTTCCCAGCTGCCCGTGCTCCTACCCCAGAGAAGTTGCATACAGCACTGCCGAGATCTATGATCGAATGAAAAGGAAAAACTTTCGCTGGAAAGATGCGAGCGGTCCAAAAGAAAAACTGGAGATCTATAAGCCCACCGCACGGTACTGCATCCGCTCCATGCTCTCTTTGGAAAGCACAACGCTTGCAGCGCAGCACTGTTGCTATGATGATAATATGCAACTGATTACCAGAGGGAAAGGGGCGGGTACACCAAACCTGATCAGCATCGAATTCTCAGCAGAACTCCACTACAAAGTGGACATCCTGCCTTGGATTATATGCAAAGGTGACTGGAGCCGATACAACGAAGCGCGGCCTCCAAACAATGGGCAGAAGTGTACGGAAAACCCTTCAGATGAAGACTACTACAAGCAATTTCAAGAGGCGAGGGAATACTGAGATTTTCCTCCTTTTCAGACACAAAAAAAGCATTCGTTTCCTGGATGCCAAAGAACTGATAACGGCTGCTGCATTGTCTCCTTGACAGGGGTTGATCAGTTTCTTTCTAATGAATGTATATAGTTGTAATATAATACATAAGTATTTTTCACAGTGTGTGTAATTTATAAACACATATCTCTATCTCACACACACCTATTTTTACATACAGGCATACATAAACATTGTCCTGGTAGGATTTTATACTGCAATAACATTCATTTAATAATGTGCATTTCATCTTACTCCCCAACTGTAACATAAGTGTGAGGGGGGGCAGGGGGGGGGGCAGCTGCCATCACCATCAGGCCCCAAGGCCCCAGCTGAGGAGGGCACATATTTAAAAGTTGTTATAAACAGTAGGATTGCAGGATGTGCTCTTCCATATGGGAATGGTTTACAAGATTAATGCACCTAAGGCGTCAGTTTTCTCTATAATTGATTTCATGACTGGTCATATCTAAGAAAGGGAGAAAATTTTTTTTTGGAAGGGTAATACTCAAAAGTGAACATAGACAGTTATTAGCAATTTTTTTCTTGGAATTCTTCCTGTTACCTTCTAGCTCAGGTCTTTGTCGTCCATCTGACATAGGCTTTCAGGGAAACGAAGCCGTGGTTTTTGTACGAAGCAGGAAAAAGTCCCGATGCTGTGGTTCTGCAAGAGTTACAAACAGCCCGCTCCCGGAGACATCTCAGATAAGGGAGTTACAGCCGTCAGGGCTTGCGTCTTGCGCTGGGGAGCAGATCCTCAGGGCAGCTACCTGTAAATGAAGCGTGCCGTAAGTCTGCAGCCACAGAAGGAAACCATGTCAAGGAAAAAAAAAAAACACCCTCACAGTTACTTTCCAATTTCGAATACGAAGAGTCTTTAGATCTGCTTATTTCTTTCTTTTAAGAAAAGAAAGAAGTTCATATTTTTAAAGAACAGGAAAAAAGTGGAATACACGTGTGTAAGTTCCCTGCGGTAAAGCATGCACCCAGCCCTTTTCCCCCATCTGGCACACGCTGAGTGCACAGTGTCCTACAGAAGAAGCTATTCCTTAAGGAAGCTGTCTGGGAGGAACTATTGGTGAGTTAAAATGTCTTAATTTTTTTTAAAAGCTAGCGTTATTTTTGTAAAGTATTTATTGAATTGTAACAATAACTCACATGTGGGATATGTCTCTAACATGAAAGGCTTCTGTAGGTGGAACTCGATTGCCAAGAATAAGACTGTTGTTAGGCAAAAGTTTTACTTCCAAATTTTTATAACATGCAAGTTTACGTACATAATCCTGTAATTAAGCAGCTGATACCTGCGTTCTTATGAAAGATTAAAATGACACCATGGGTAAATAAATACTTACGGTTCCATCCTGTAAAAGGCTGTCTTGCTGCAAGTCAATGTCTTCATTTGGAAAACTAAGGCTAAATGTCATTGGAGAAATGCCTATTTTCGGGTGATGTGGTCTGATACACACATGTGCGCTGCATGTGGAGCCTCACACAGCAGTAAAGCCGACCTCGCCTTGCAGCCAGTCTCGGCTGAAAGATTCAAGACAGCCACGGCAGACAATTCCTTCTGCTATATATGTACACATATAAATACTGTAAATCTTTTCTCTAGCTCTGTTGGCCTTTTAGGTCCTGGTTGATTGCGACTTCCCGGACAGACACGTGCACAGTCCCCCCAGCATTAACATACGCATAATAACCCTGCTGAGTCTGGGAGGTGTCAGGCTTGTGTTGGTCTCCCCAGTTGGTGCAAATCAGGAGATTAAAAAAAGCAGCCTGGCCTTGGACAGCCACCCTCTCTGACCCAATGTGTGGTGCACACGCTGCGCAGGCTCTCCCCGGATCTGCCAGCGCCACTCTGACAGGCTGCAGAGCCTCGGCACTCCAGTCGCGCTCCAGGTTTCCAGCAGCGCAGGCATCCAGGCAGACGGCAACTGACCTGCTGAGCTAACTTCAGCAGCTGGAAATCTTGGCCAAGTCATCGGATCTTCCCAGATGCAGGCTTGAGTGGGATGTGGGGGGAGATGTGGATATATTCTAGCACTAGTGGTCGTAACAAAACGTGGTTAGTTGAGCAAGAGGGTAAACATGGGGATCGCCCCTTAATTTTTATAGAAACCAGGTTTTGTAAATTCTTGCAAGGTCATCAGAAGGAGCCACTAGCAAGCGGAGCCAGGGAAATTGACAGCAGATGGATGAAAGGCATAAGCAACTCCAGGATCAGTCACTTAATAGGGAAGACAGGTATTTTCTGCAACATGGGGCAGAAAGCCCTGCATTTTACTTCACAACAAGAGTCTCGGGTTTCTCTGGGAGGCCGATGAGAGGGCGGTCACAATTCTTGAAATATAAAACACATCCCTGCAGTTTATGGATTAGTAAATTATGGTGCTATTGAGAAATACTACTGTGCCGTTAATACTGAACATAACAAATAAAGTGTCGAGGAAAAGGAAAAATTATTCTAGTAAATGAAATGACGCACAAAGTTTCAAGCATTACCACTCATAATTCGCCAAGGCTAGAAACTCTGAGGGAGCCAAATAACCACTGATAAGGACCTACCAAGTTTGTCATAGGATGAGCCCTTGAGCACAGATCAAGAGACCATTCGCACCTCTGCATTCTTAAGCAACGGTCTTTATGAAAAAACAAAGTTGGTCCGACTTTATAATAAATGACGATCCATTCAGGACTGGGTTGCTTTTTTGGTTTTCTGTTTTCTTCTGTCGCCTTTCCAACAACTAAAATTGCACCTGGAATGACTTTGTGTAGTAGTCCTTAGCAAAGTGCTGGCATTTACCATGGCCAAATTTGGCTCAGCCTCTTAAATACAGAGCTCTTCATATTAGAGTAAGACCTGAGGAAGGGTTTATGGTCTCACGTTCCTAGGCACAGGTCAGTAGTTAGAAGAAGCTGTTGTTACATTTCTGAGTTAGCACAGAACGGGCATCATGGAAAAACCCAGCCAAAGCTTTGAGGAGGATTGAAACAAGGAGAACGAAACAGGGATTGTGGTCTCAACACTGAAAAACCCTCTGAGAGTCCCCCACCGGTAGCCATCCTGCTTCCCAAAAGGAAACTACAGCAACCTCTCCGTGTCCGAGCAGTTCCGTTTACCTGTTTCTCCTCAGCAAAGCCGGAGTAGGATGCTTTCACCTCCGGGCTTCTCGGTCTCTGTACCACCTTTCCCTGGGGCGCGCTCAGCTGTTAGCGCAGCAAACAGACCCACTCAAGTCTTCCATGTTATTTTTAACCCTGATCAATGAACAGCTAGAGATTACCGCACGGCTTTGGAGTCGAGTTGGCGGGAATGCCTGAAGCTGGCAGGGCTGGTGAGAAAGATGTGTGGTCGCGGTTGCCCCGAGGCAGCCGTAAATGGATTGAATGCCTACCTTTGATGGTTAAAAGGATGAGTGGGCCTGGCTTGGCATTGCTGCTGAGCAGCAGAATTCCACTAACACAACCCACCGTGATGCGTATGGGTTATAGGACAATATAGTGCAAAACAAAAACATGCGCACATTCATGAATCCCCGCAGCCCTGCATGAGTTACCAGCTGCATTTTTTTTTCCCCCCCGCTGTGCAAAATGGTTAGCACTGTCAACACAGGGCATTCTTTCAGAACATGCCAGTGCGTTCATAGGGCTGCCTTTTCCATAGAGAGCAGTTTCACTGGGATTGTAGGGTTGCAACGAGTATCTGGTGCACCTGACACTTTCAATTGCGTGGGGTCAGGAGAGACAAAGGCAGGAAGGGGGTGAAAAGTAACCTTTCCTAGTTGAAGGATCCGCTGCTTCGTGGCAGGGCACTGCAGTACATGTGAGCTATTTATCAAGGGGGTGCCCCTGCCAGACCCCAAAGAGCGCTAATGTCGCAGCCTCTTACCTGCGATGCTCTCCCCGGTCAGCAGCAGGAAGGCAGCAAGGGAGCTCCTGGACCTCCTGGAGGCTGAGTGCTCCCTCCGGCCTCCCCTTCATCCCCTTCCTGCTTTGTCCATCAGGGCGCCCCTGGAGCCGCCCAGCAGCCAGCCTGGCTGCTCTGGGTGCCTGCTGGGCGGCACTGCCTTGGCTTACGCATTCGGCAAGCATTCATCCATCCTCGGAGCAAATTGCTCAGGGTCAGGCTGGAGGGGCTACACAGAAACCTGGTGAGCGCCATTCCTAGGAAGGGCCAAGGAGCTGGCAGGGCAGGGAGCCTGTTTACAACCCACCCAGACAGAGTTTCTCTGCAGGGTCCCNTAATGGAAAAATGCGTGGGCAGTTTCCATTATGCCTGCACTGTTTCAGACAAATTAAGGGGTTGGCAAAGAAATCACCGGTTTCATATTTCATACAAAACACACACACACATGCATATAT
>VXBO01000355.1:755148-817847 GCA_013400135.1 Rhinoptilus africanus
GGGTGGGGTGGTATTTTTAAACAGACAGAGAAGCTTTTCATTCAGTAAAATGGACAATTTATAAGGGATTTAGAATGTTATATTCTGGAAGTGATAGCAATGTGACACAGGTCAGACCGGCCAAACCTAACAAAACTGAGTGTGGGTGGCTCTAGTTTTCAGAGGAGCGCTGAGATAATATTTCCTTTTTAAAACTGGGCAAACAACATTACATGTGTTAAATGTCAGAGTTTGCTGCCTATTACGGGCCTGACCAATGCTTCACGTACAGTGGAACAGTGCTTCACCCTATGGATTTCGGGAGTGCTCTGGTATGGCTCCGAGACATGCCTACAGCAAGGGGCAGCATCCGCACACCGTGATGGTAGACGCAGGATGTGAGTCAGAAAGTTTGGGGAGCAGAGAAGGCTTAGGAACCAGCTCCCACTCCAGGCACCATCTTCCAGGCTGGCTCCTGCCCCTGCACAGCTGTGCTTAACCCATTCGTTTGTCCCCAAAGCCAAGCTGCAGCCATCCCCACTTCCCCACTTCCCAAGGGCAGCTCTTGAGGGGACGCTGCTCAGCTGCAAAAAAAGCCGAGCCAGGGCACAGCTGGCCTTGGGAAAGGCCCTGTCCGGCTGCGTAGGGCTCTCCAGGTCAGGTGAGAAGATGGGAAAGGTGCAAATGTGCTGGACCATGCAGACAGCAGGGATCCCTGTGTCCCGCTATCCTCAGCGGTGTTTACCATCAGACACTCAATGGGGAGCACCTTCAAACCACGGCACTGCCTGGCTTCATACACCTCCTGCCTGCCAAATCAGTGTGAAAGCAAATCTCAAGCAGCTTACCGGCACTGCCGCGGTCCCCATCACCTCCCAAGATGGACAGGGGATTGAGCCCCGCATGACGCTTCCATCCAAAGCCAGCCCCCAACAGGAGGCAAAAGCATGGCTTCATTTCACGTGCAAGTATCCTAGCTATTGCAGCGCATCCAGGAGTGCCAGCGAGCAATGGCTTGGATACACAGCAAGGTCTGCCACAGCCTCTGCAGCAGTAACCGGGGCTGAAAGCAACGGTGACCTTGATTCAATGCACCAGTTCTCTTCCACGCCCTCGTCTCACAACCTGCCTGGGAAACACACAGAAATAGAGCACAGAAACAGGAGTCTCTTTGGGCTGAGAAAGAGGACGCGGTAACAGGAATAGAAGTTAACTTCTGGCCGGCGGGGAGAGGAAACAACAGTGCATTGAGTTACACAGCGGCCTCATTAAGGGTCACCAAAATTTAAATCAGCACGTGGGTAATGATATCCCGAAGGAGGACAGCCTCAGAGAGGGGAAAGTCAGAAGGAACAAAGCAATTCTTGCAAAGGAGCCTCGCAAAGGAAATGCTGAAGCAGGGCTTACATCCCCAGCAGGCTGAGGGCTTCCCTTGCCGGCCCATACACTCACACATCCACCCCCCCACTATTTCACCGCGTGTTTAATCACCACTAGGTACACACTACCAGACAAGCCAAATTAAAAGGCACAGCCAGTTGGTGTAAAGGGAGTAAAACTTACCCAGCCTTTTTTCGTGAAGAACAGCCCACACGGCCGCACAGCGGTAGCTGCACCACAGCCTTTAGCTGTATGCAAGAGGTCGATGGCGGTGGTTAACCTTGACAAATAACTATGTTTTGCCCTTGCCCAGAGTGGCGTGGCTGTCAGTATTCCTGTAATTTGATGCGGCTTTTGCTCCAAAAGGTCGAGCCCCTTTCTCTGACGCCCGCATCAACCACCCAGGACAGTGGGTTTGACCCCCTCCCAGCACCACCAGCTGCACAACGGAGCAGGGACGGGGGCTCGGGCCACTTTGAAACTAGCCTCTTTCCCCACAAGGAAAGGGAGACCCAGTCTCGTCCCCCTCGCACACAGCCAGGAGGCAGGAAGCCACCAGAGAAGCACGGGCTGGAGGTGGGAGAGGAAGCTGAGCCAACCTCAGCCGCAAACACAGCCGCATCCGTCGCTGCCAGGTTGGGAGACCTGGGTAGAAACACAGCGCTGTTGTTGCAGCCGCCAGGACGGCCCTGCGGCATCAGTCTGGGAGCCAGAAGGAAAGCCAGCAGCAGCGTGCGGCGTGTCTGACCAGCACCGGCACCCATGGGGCGCAGGAAGGCGCGATGCCCCGAGAGCTACATCCTTCAATATCCAGCTACGTGCGCCATCCAACACTGCCACGCTGAACCCCCATTCCTGGGGTGGAAACAGCCCCCAGGGAGCTTGGCCGCTCCCACGCCAAAGGGACACGGGGACGGAGAGCCGAGCTTTGATGTGTAATCCACTGTCGGGGGTGTTTGAAAGGCGATGAAACCAGGTAACTCTGGCTGTAGAAGAGGAGATCTGCAAGTCCCGCAAGTCCCGCAGGCGTGGGGGGACTATCGCACACCTCCAGGCTGGCAATTATACTGTGAGAGGCAAAAGGCTTTAAAACCAGAGCTTGAATAAGGACCAGCAAATTTGACAGAAACGGCAAGATTTTTTTACCTCCCAAGAATATCCACCTGTTTCTCCCACAAATTGCCTCCTGCAGAATTTCCCACCGCTTTCAGCAGGCGTATAGCTGCTCTCCAACCTCTCCAAGCCCGAGCCCTCCAGAGAATTTCATTGTCTGGCAGCAAAACAAGGAAGGGGAACAGCAGCACCGTCACCCCACACAGCGGTAAATGACACCCACCAAGTTGTTGTACCCCCCAAAAAATGCCAAGAGCTGCCAGACCCGTCTTTGTACCAGCATTCCCAGCTTTTCTACCCACTGGCTGAGTTTTTCAGGTAGGGCCAGGTGTGGACTTCAGTGAATGCTATTGCAACCAGCGAGGACCATTTGAAAGTCTCCTCCGAAAGACACCATGCCAGTATGTTTGCTGGCCCCTGGGGTGCAGGGGACAAGCGACAGCACCTCTCCTGCTCCCAGCTTGCCCTGTTTTGGCTTTGCGGGAAGGCGGTCGCGCATGGCGGAGGCATCACTGCATGTCTGAGCCCTGGGGTCTGACAGCACAGCTCAGCACCAGCAGCAGCCGCTGCATTGCCCTCACTTATCCCAAAACTCTTCTTATGCCAGATTTTTTCTTTTTTAATGGGAAGAGGCAAAACCAGACCTCCTGCATGAAGACAATTTGTCTCTTCTGGACAAGTTCCAGCACGAGGAGGGTACTTTATACATATGGGTTCTCTTTCATGTTTGATTGCTGGACTAAGATCACATTGTTGTCCAGCTCAAGGGCCGGGGAGGGGGGGGTGGGGGGAAGAGCAAAAAAAACCCAGACAAATCAGGAAAGCATTAGGTAAACTTAGCTAAGAATACATCTTCTGACCAAATGGAGAGCGATGCTCTTTCATATAATTAGGCCGTCTGCAGGAAGTCAAAAAGAACAAACTGTGATGCTTTCAGTGCTGTGGGAGATGTGTGATCCCCGGGAGACAATCGCGTGTCTCCCCCCAAAGCACTGGGTCGGTGTCCCTGGGCAGGTTGTGAAGGAGGAGTGCGGTTTAAAATGCCCTTGGAAACTCTGTCATTGCATTGCAGCTCCAAATGCCATCCCTCATTCAACGAAGAGACATGCATACGTGAAGATAAGGTGTGAAAACAAACCCTAACTGACCAGAAAGTGTTTCAGTACTGCCTTTAGATTTCCACAAGGTGAGCAAAATGCTGGTTTTGGCAGTAAAGCGCCAGTGGCCCAGACAACACAGGAGCAGGTTGGAGGAATGGGACCGTATTGCACACTGGAGGGGAAGATACTCTGTACCACCACATAGTATCAAACATTAAATGATCCTGTTCTTCCTGTAACAGCTTTTTCCATAAAAACCTTCTCCTTAATAGGAACAGCACAAACGGACATTGAAACAGGCAGGCACAGCAATGGGCATATGGGCCTGACACCCACATTTCTCCACCTGTGGCGGGCAGTGGGGATACAAAGGGCCAGATCCTTCACGTTCCCAAGTCAATGGCCAGGCTCAAATCATGTTTAGCCCAGTCCGTTGTTTTGGGAACGAACTCTTTACCAAAAAAGAAACAAGTAAACATTTTCCATTCTCTTCTCTTCCTCGACATTGAGCAAGAGTAACTTGTAAATTGCTTCCAGCGACTTCGAGACAACAAGGGAACAAACAACTATCAACAAGCATTACACTCCTTGCTTCACATGAAAACAGTTATGAGACTGAAAGGATCCTGACAGGCAGTTGGAAAGCATTCCTTTTTATACTAATTTTATTATATTTTAGACCAATTTTCCATGATTTAAAATGTGCGATGTAATAAAGGGCTGGAATGCCTTCTTTTGTCATAATATTTCACACCCAAGGCCTCAGAGCACTTTTGTGAATCAAACTCCGCAATGGTTTTGCAAAGCAAAGGGTTTAGGAAGTAAAGAACTGGAAATAGAGGGCAGTTTCAGAGCTGTTGGTGGTCACAAAGGAACCTGTAACAAAATCGAAGCAGCATCCCAGTATCTGGCCTCTCTGGTCCCGTGCTGGGACCACGGGCTCTTTCCTTCCTTGGGCAGATGTCTGCTGACCACCCACTGGTTCCCTTTCGTGGTGCTGGAGCTCCTCACCTGCACACCCACACTGCACTGTGCCCTGGCAACGAGTGAAATTCAGAAAGAAAGGTGAGATGGTTTCATCGAGGGAGGAAAAAGTAGGAAATGGACAACGAAACACTGCACATTTTGCACTATTTCAGATTCACCCCAGGAAGGGAACAGCATCAGCTCTCTTGGCACCCTTGCTAACTGGACCATAGCTAACCGGGACCATTTGATGGTCCCAGTTCAATTCGCATGGACAAGCAGCCCCACTGCAAAAGCCAGTTGTAACCGGTGCTGTCAGACAAAGAGCTCAAAGCTTGAGCAAACATAAAGGCTGTGCTGCTTCTTGGTGATCCCACACAAACACATATGGGTGAGGCTTTTTAGTACTTCCATGCAAAGGAACTTGCCTATAACCATAGGCAATGGTAATGCAAACTTCATCAGATTATTGGCACATAGCTAAAGGGCTTCAGGGGACTACGAGCTGTTAGCTTAACTCTACCCATACAGCAAATCTCATATAACCCCTTCCTGAGAGCATTCCTCCAACCACGGGCAGAATTTCCAGACAAAATGGGGAAAAGGCTGGGGCCTTTCCACTAACACAGCTTTGAGCAGTATGTTAAAAACAAAATCAAGTACCTGCTGATGCTTCTTCTGAGCAATAGTCAGTCACTACACACCTTCAGCTGGGATCGGCAGGCTTAGGCAGCAGGACCACATCCATACCTGCTAGACTTTGCAACGCTCTCCATACTCAACACAGCACAAAACCTCTCTAAGTCCCTTCCAGGAGTCTCAGCTACTACAAATACTCAGGAGCTAATTTTCCCCACAATTTTAAAGCATGAAAATTAATATTATCCTCATAATTTTTAGGGAAGCTCATGTTGTCAAGAGAATTAGCCTGGCCAAAGTCAGAGAGGGAAGTGGCAAAACTGGGACCTGACTGTAAATCACTTTTCCCATAGGACTCCATCTTACTTCTCAAGGCGTAAGCACTACTAGGGAAGATCACTGGAACATAAGTGGTTTTAATGCTGATATTTCCTAAGATTTCAGTGATTATGTCTCATTTCCACCATCAGTTTAGACAGAAATTGAGCAGCCACCAGGTTGTGTGAGGCAGAAGCCTGTGCCCACGTTATAACACTCTCCACACCTCAAAGCAGCACACATACAAACTCTTTGTGCCTTGACAGACCTCTGCTCTCAGCGGCTCTCAGGAATGTGCCGCTTGCGGGGCGGCTCGATGATACGCCGTCCTGCATCCAGGAGGGCTTTTGTTCTCTGTGGGGTGAAACCTCAGCCTTCAGTTTATTAAATGCAATTGCAGAAGCCAAAAGGCTGAGTCACAAAGCCGGTTGTGTAAGCACGCATATGATGAAAGCACAGAGGACATGCATTTTCTTCACGGAGGATTGCTTGGGTCTGGCAAAGCCCTTCTGATGGGCATGGGCGAGCGGTTGGGGCATAGCCCCCATCCATCACCCCCCACCCGATGCCAGCGAGGGCTCAGGCAGATGGCCCGTGCAGGTATCGGCCACAAACCAGCCACGGAGCAAGAAAGCAAACAGCAGGTACGGACGCAGTGGTGGGGACCCATCAGCATGCAACCTCCCCAGCAACACCAGTGATAAAGCGCTCTCAGTTGCTAGTCAGGATTTGGCCAAAAAAAAGGGAGCTGCGAGTCCCTTCTACCTTTCTCTGACACCGTGCTGCCTCTCCCTGCCTTGCCGGCCACATTAGGTCCCAACCCGCCTCCTCACTGCCCCTGTGCCCCAGCCCCCTTTAAAAGATAAATTAGGAAAGGAGGAAGGGAGGGGAAGAGGGATGAGCACCCCTAGAGCTCCACCAACAAAAGCTGCCGGCGCAGGACACCTTTGCCAGCGAGCAGATTGCAAACAGCACCGACTGCGGGATGCGAAACATACAGAAGCCAAAGGGCTGCAGCATCTCCTGGCTCAAGCTGGGCAGCATTTCTCTGATCCCCCCCACTCCCGCTCCGCCGATTTCAAAGCCTTCGCCAGGACCAAACACCTGCCCGCCCGCAGGAGCCGCAGCGGGACGGGCTGCCTTTCGCCAGGACTGGATTCCTCTCTTCTGCGTTGGGCCTGATCAAGAGGCTTTTTCTTGGGAAAAACAAGGCTGCCTGTGGAGCAGCGCTGGGGAGGGAAAAGGGGGAGCAAACACCTGCGGGTGCTGCTGCTGTGGCCCAGATGTCTCGACCTCAGAGAGGGACCTGCTTGTATCCCCACAGGGTCGAGAAAGAAAACAAAAGCTACAGCTTAAAATCATCTCCGGGGACAGCTGTGCCTTTACATTGCCATTGCTCACAAGTTTCCGCCCCATGGCTGTGAGCTGCTTTGGTGGCGTAGGTAGACCCTCGGAAAAGCGACCAGGGGTCGGATCCGCTTTGTTCTCCTCACCCAGACTGTCTCTTTTCCTTACCCCCTGCCTCCAGGCAGATGTGCTCGCTGCCTCTCTCCTGCCAGCCCTTGCGTTCACCCTGGTGTTAATTCAGCAATTCAATGCAGGAAGCTGGTCCCGCTGAAATCTTTAGCAAGAAAAAAAAGAAAAAGAAGTTTCCAACCAGAATATAAGCACCGCCTTTGAACACAAAAACCTTCCTAATTTGTTTAAAAATCCCCAAACCATAGAAGAAAGAAAGAAAGAAAGAAAGAGGCTGAAGTGTCTTCATATGTTTTTCCTTTTAAGATGAAGTACCATGAAAATACCGACCTCCTAACACCGTCAACTGAGTTGAAGAGGAGATGGTGCCTTTACTGAAAGAGACATCAGGCTGTATGGAAATCATCACTGGTTTACTCTTTTAAAATAAATCAGCTGGCAAAGTTATGACGTGACCTACTTCATTTGTTGTCTTGAAACTTGACAAGCATTTAAGATTTGTTCCCAAAGGCTGGAAAAGGAGAAGGGGGGAGGAGGGAATGCAGGCATCATATCCAAATCCGTATTGAGACGTCGTCTTCTTTTAGACACTACAAAAAGGCACCATGACAGCAGTCAGTGGCTGCAGCAGTGCTACAAATGAGAGGAAAATTGGCCTCCAGCAGCCCTCATAAGTAGTCCAGTCCATTGGCCTGCATTAAGGCAAGTCAAACACAGCATTTCTAGTGGATTTTTCCATATATGTTGAGAATTTTCTGATGATGGAGGTTTTGGTCCACAGCTGAGCAAGCTATCTCCCTCACCATCCTCTACGTAGCCAGAGGTCGTTACCGCACCAAGCACTTACTCTTGTCTCTCCTAACCTTGCGCTTTCTTTCTTGCGGCCTTCTCACTTCCTCGTTTTTTATCGTTTTACATGAAACGTGGTGCTCAAACTCATTGTGGGGGGTTTCCTCTGCAAGGGTACACTTTTGTGTACACATTTTTGCACTCTCCTGCACTTGTTTCAGTTTCAACATATACTACAAAGTACATCTCCCTTCTGCCAACCCAGCCTTTTGAAAACTTTCCGTAACTCCTCCAGAATCCACTTTTTCCTCTGTTATTTTGTATTATTTTTGCAACCTAAGATTATATAGGTTGCCACATCCAAAACAAAAAAAACAGGCAATAACACTATACAGCTCCATCAAAAAATCAAAACCTTCCTTGCTCTTTCCCAGGTGGGACACTGCGAAAACTCCACCGACACCACCACAAGCACAGCACTGCACAAAAAATGTGGCCCAAGGGCTCCAGGAACCCAAAGGTTTGGCAACTGTATCTTGGTGCTTTAATTACAAATCCTTGATAGGTTTAAAAGTCTTTAAGTGTTTTTTTGTTTGGGTTTTTATTTTTTTGTGTTTTGTTTTGTGTTTTGGTTGTTTTTTGTTGTTGTGTTTTGGGGGTTTTTTTGTAGGGGAGAGAAATTGATTATATCTACCTGGGTATATTTATAGCAGCTTAATCTTCTTTGAGATTTCATATTTTCTCTGATTTGATAAGACTGTGGCCCTTTAATAAGCTGAAGTATTCGGCTACTTATGACAATCTGGCACTCAACTTGTTTGCTTTAGCATCGCAGATTGCACAAGAGACATGAAAGGTTTCAGCGTAGCTGGAAAGTCACTTTTGATGAAATCACACATCGCTCCAGGGGCTGCATTCTTTACAATTTGTGCATATTGATGATATGTGTCTTCAGATGCATTTTGGCAACCCTGTGCCATTTTCATAAATCCATCTGGGACTCAGGAACAAAGCAAACGCACACGAACATGAGGAAGACAGAGCTGGCACAGCTACCGGATGGAATTTCTTTAAGGAAGCTAAATCGCTTGTTCATTTTGCTGGCAGAAAAAGATAGGAAAATGAGTGTTCCTGTTCTTGATGAACTTTGTGATATTGTTAAATCCTTCAGACAACATATAATTCATGGCAAAGCTGTGGCAGAATTCCTTTGCACTTATCCACAGCGTGGCTCTCCCCCAAAACACAGATCTCTGCCTTCATTTCATACACAAAAAGTTGCCCAGATGAACAATAGCTCTAACTTTAGAGAAAAATCAGAACACTTGCCTCTGGTTTTTTTGCTTCAGCCCTGCCAAAATTTATTATGACTCCATCAGCTTGCAGTAAAAGGAAAAAAATACGAAAGCAGACTCCATGCGGTGATGTGGATTGGCAGGTGACTTCCGATGAGAGTTTGCCAGGTAATGCCTTGAGCTTTGCCATGCAAACACCAAAGGAGGTGGCACAAACGATGCCCCACACCTGGCAATGCCCCTCAGTGCCAACGGCACCAAGCAGCACTCCCAAGGCTGCAGGACGGCACATCCCTGAGCCTGGAGCAGAATGAGAAGGTGGGACATCCCTGAGCTCTGACCACCAAGGCCAGCCTAGATCTCCTTCATCAGTGCCGGCAAATATTTGAGTTAGCCCAGCTAAGGATTTAGCCCGGGACTGCAAATCATAATTAATACCCATCCCAGCTTTGCATTTCTTCTGGAAAAGAGCAGTGAATCACTGAAGTGGAAGCTTGCAGAGGAAATCCTCAGCCACAACAAAAAGATTTCATGCTTATCTCCCCCTCTCAAGTATTTTACCAGACAGACGGAGGATTTTCCTCCCAGTGACAACAATAACTACGCTCATTGAAGAAAAATATGTGGAACAGGAAGACCTGCATTCCTTGTGTGAAAAATAAGAGCGATCTGTGCCAGCTGCATTTTTCAGGAACAACTCATCCACAAGAAGAAATGGCTGCTGCGATAGTGTCAGGACCAATGGGGCCTATGGTAACACGCTATATAACTACAGATGGGAAAAGTGGAGAGAGAAACGTGGCTTCATCTTTGTTTCTTCCAAAGTTTCCATTATTAATACGCCTCTTTGACTCACGTTTGAATGACTCATGTCTTCCTCGCTCCTTGCTCCCACTGCTTTGTGTAGCAATCACACTTTATTCCTAATTGTACCATTCCCAAAAGTTTCGTTATTTTGTGTTTAAGAGACCCCTTGAAACAAATCCTGACATCTTGCGCTCTTCAGGGCAAGGATTTGGAAAGCTTGTCCTGCAGTCATTTAGGCGTGTGCTTCACTTCACATGTCGGTCCCTAAATTAATTGTACTTACCAAAGTGATAAGGCTTAGATGCAGCCTAGTAGGTCCAGAAAACAATGCATCTATTGGATTTCATTAGTATTATTTTAAAAGGAGAACTCAAAGAGGGAAAGAAGGAGCTGGGAATATTTGCTAACCTCTTCTGGAAGGGAAAAGAGTGACAAAGATACCAGCCTCACATATGAGGTAAGGAAGTGCCCACATAATGCCATATCAGGTAATTAAAAAGCAAGGACAACACATTTCCCACTCTCTACCTGGCCACTATCATCTTCAGAGCAGAAGCCCAGAGACACTTCCCAGCTGCAAACTTTCCAAATTTCCTGAAGCCTTCCTCTCGCTGGTGGCACCAGTGCAAGTGCTGCTCCCACATCCAGTGGTTTTCCTCATGGCCGTGACAGCAAAGGGCATGGCCTCCTTTAAACAAGGGTGCCGTCACTCTTTGTTTCCATCGTGCCAGATCCGCAGGACACTTAGGGCAAAATCAAAGGCAGAATAAGAGACACCAGCGCGCAAAACCTGGGGATGTGATTGAGGAGTGGCAGAACAGGCAGGCATTTGTGCGTGGGGGCTGCGCGCATCAGCCCCCTGTCAGCGCGCCGCGGGGCTCGCTGCACCACGCTCGCCCGGGCGAGCGGAGGAGGGCATTCGGCGCCAGCCGAAAAAGCGGAGGCTGAGCTGTGCCAGTCTCACAGCGTAAAAACACTCAGCTCCCTTTCAGCCATTAAAATGAATGAAGAGCAAGACTGTTTGGATAAACATCAGCCAAAAGAAACCTTGGAGGCAGCTAGAAGGCTACTGCTTCATACAATATAGACCATGTTTCCAAATACAAATATTACACTTGGCAAAGACGCTCCTTTGCTTCATGAGTTATGTTGCATTTTTTGTTATGTTTAAGTTTGTGCAAGAGGTATAAATAGCTGGTATTAAATGAGCTTTTCATTTTTTATTTTTTTTTTTTCGCAAAATATCAAAATGGTCCCGGCTCTTCATGGAACAAACACACACTATATTCTTGCGCCTGAATTTTCGTTGCTAATTACAGAAAGTACCATGCAACTGAAAAACAATGTTCAAAAGCCAGACGCGAAAAATACAACTTTCCTATATGAAGTAATTTTTTAGAAAGCAGTCTGGAGAAGGGCATCTGGTTCACCATATAATTTACATGTGTGCATACATGCTTATTTGCCCAACAGAACAGTAATTAGTTTCTGCTCGCACTACACTGCCTGAAAAGCCCTGTGTCCAAGCTGAGGAAGAGTGAGCGAGACAGAGGTGCTCAGGTTTGGGCTTTGGCCACAATTGCTCTGGTTGATCCTGTATTGCCCAAAAGCGGCATTAATAGGCAGTCCTGGTTATAGACACAAGACTGCACACTTTCTACTGCATACAGCCAGCTGCCGTAGCAAACCTCAGCCACCATCCATGCCTCTCCGTCTCAGCATGAGAAGATACCACAACCCGGAGTCCCACAAAGCCACTGTAAGTCTATTTCAGGTTAACTCTGGCAGAAGTACACCTGGGGTTGGAGATGAAATCCTTCAGTGAGAGGGAGCAAGTTGCTGTAGGTGGTTATTCATCCCAAACACAACCACATACTAATCACCAGAATATGCTGGAGGCCAAATGGCACTTCATTTGTTCACCGATAAATATGTGTGTGCATAAACACCGGAGCACAGCAGGGCCCTCCGTAGCCGAATCCCCAGCCAGAGAGGTCCCAGCCACAGCCAGGACCTGACACTGCTTCTTTATCAACACAACAGCAACGTCTACCTGGTTTAACCGATTCATACCTGAATGGATAAGCAAGCTACTTTTAAAGATGGATATAAATCGAACTACACAACAGCGATGCAACACTAAATGACTGTCTTAGATAAACCACAGAGAGTTCAAATACACCGTTAGTTCAAGCATTGCAAAGGAATTTCAACTTCAGACAAAACAAAGGGTTGTCTATTCCCACCGAAAGTCAACATTTACTTCTATTAAAAAAATAAAACCTCACCAAATATTCCCAAGTATTTCAGAAGTGTTACAAGACCACCATACCAACAGAGCAGGTATCAACTGAAAATATGAGGGTATGATTAATCCTTCTGCATGTCCCAAGTCTACAGCAAATGCATATTGCGTACTATTTACTTACAGGGGAGTTAAAGGGAGTGGTACACAAAATCCTCTGTTAAACCAAAGAACTTTTGCTCGTGGAAGGGGCGAATGCTCACCACATATATTTATTGTTTAATGTGTCGCGCAGGACCTCCCCATCCATTCACCTGACCTCAGCAGTCAGGCAAGAGCAATCAAGGAAAGTCTCACCTTCCCAAATGCCTCTGAGGCTCAAACGTTAGGTCAAATGCTGCAGATTAACAGTTGAAGTACAAAATTAAACACAAAGCCATTTTCTCCTGTAATCCCTCATGGTTTTGCTGATGGCCAGAACCTCCCAGAAGCAGATGAGCGTGCATTGCAATACATCTTTATAAATAGCTCATTTACTATTCTTCTGGTTATTTCCCCTTGTACCAGTGTAGGGAAAAATATTGACCACTACTGATCCAGTGGCTGATGGAACAGAGTAAGAATTACTTTTAAAAACCCCACAGAAATGTTGGTAGTTTTAGCTCCTGACAATACTCTGTGGGAGTTGTTGAGCATTTCAGGAAGTGTCTGACCAGCAATAACCATCCTACGGCAGTGTGGCCAATCTCATTGGAAAGGCTTCCGTTCATCTTGTAACCAACCGATTGTTCTTGACCTCATCCTCAGTTCAAACCTTTGGCAGTGAGAAGTGGCTTGTTTTTCAGCTAACATGACAATCCCCAGAAAACATACTTAGAAAGAGCTGAGTTCGACTTACCCAGCTTTGTACTCGGTTTGTACGAAAACAGCAACTCCCAAAACAAAGGTGTGGGAAAAAGGAAACGCACCGTGAATTAGAGAAGAGTCATTCCCCACATTTGCTTACCGCTGTTCCTCGTTTGGAAGAACTTATATTTTTAACGCCACAGAATTAGTACGGGGTGGTGAGCCCTAGGCTGTCATTAGAGGCTGCCAAATGAGCCAACGTCCCTTGTGCCAGTAAGTAAATACGGTTGTACGAGTGTTGAACAAACAAACAAACAGAGAGGGCAGGGGTGTCTTCTGGACACCAGCATTGGTCAGTGGAGTGGGAGTCAAAAGAAACCCTGTGCTGTTTTCACACCAGACACCGGTATGGGTGCCTTGAGTCCTTATCTGGACCAGTGAGATCAGTTCAGTTACCTGTTTCACTGTGCTTAAATCCATTGAAAGATCCTCCCACTCTTGGATGAGCCCCTTGCAGTAGTATTGAAGAAGCACAGCCCGAAGGAAATCTGTCCTCTGGATGAATTACTCTGGTCAGCGAGATTCCTCTACAATCCAGGCAAGATGGTGGCCCCTCCAGAGCTGCAAAATGCATAAGCAGAGTTACATACTTTTAAACAGGTTTTGCTCACACAGAGCCATATCACAATAGGAGCTGGACCTGGGAGCCCTCCTGTCTAACCAAGGGAAAGCACCTGGGGCTGCAAAGCCGCTTTCTGGAGTCACTGGCCTGTGAGCAGGTCCAGCGTGGTGGGGAGGAGGAGGCATGGTCAGACAAAACTGGGTGAGTTGTATCAGTATACAACGTACCAGCGTACAACGAATGGCACGAGCTCTGTGCCTGCCCATGCACAGGGACTTTGAATATTCTCTTCTCAATAAAGCCCTGGGAAGTTAAATGCAAACCAGGCTTGCGACACTTGTCTGATGGTGGCCTTGCCAGCTGAGCTGGGATAAACGTCCCCGCATTTGTATGCAGAAACGAAAATAACATCCTTCATCTCCCCTCCTCCAAACTGCCCGCAAAAGCCTACCAGAAGTTCTTCTAAAATTAAAGTCTTACTCATGCATAAAGGAGAAAAAAAAAAATAAGAGACTGAGGAAAATACACAAGGATGTACACAAACTCGGCAAACACCGGTCTGGGTTTCCATGTGGGGAATAGCACAGCCCAGCCAGGGTAAGTCCCTCCCTGTTCTCTGGGCCCTCTTACAGCTATATTTATGGTAGTTGTCATTCTGCTGAGGATTTCATTTTCTCATTCACACCATCTTCCCCCCTCCTTACTCCACCTTCACCCCAAATCCAAAACTGTCCATTTACTTTGAAGGCAGATCACAAGTCCTATTTCCTTACCTTGGCGAAGATAGTTCTGCTAAGAGTAAGACCTTAAATACGCTTTGACTTTGTTTTTTATGCTTACTTAGGGCTGAAGAGACAATATTAAAGGTCCTTCTTCTTATTTTTAAAATGTAAAAGCACTATTGCATTAAACATCCCCATTAAAAGAAATACTGCTTTCACTTGGATATTGTTACCATAAAATCTCTCTAAATGACCTACAAAACTTCTGACTGTGGTTCTCACACAGGCATCAAGGACGAAGTACATGCCGTGCACAGGGATTTTTTTTAAAGTCACGATCTAGAGGTAGAAAATAAGTAACAAGGTACCAAGTCTCTGTTGACATCCCCACTGCTGTACACCTTTCTAAGGAGTTACCGCCTCTGCAGACAGACTGCCCTGAGATTTTTCTCCCCCACTTCTTCGTGTAAAAGATATAGGTGAAAGCAGCCCATAGGCTCCTTCCAGCACAGAGTGGATCCTCAGTTAGGAAATGGATGTGGGACTTGCGTTCCCTCATGTTTGCAGTGGCTGTTGCCTTTCAGAAGTGAGATGTTTGTTTTCCAAGGGGAGGGAGTTTTCCCCCCCATACATAGACATCCCTCTGACCATGCAGTCATGCACCCATGGGCTGCCAGCACTCCTGCCCTTCTAGTTGTCGCAGGTTGTGCGTAACCTGAGGAGGATTTGGAAGTTTTCCCTGGGGTGGCTCTGGAGCAGTTTATTGCACAGCTCTACTGACTGTCCCAGTGGGCACAAGGTCTATTAAGCAGTTTGGAAGAAGTTTCCCTGCATAACTCAAAGACATCGCTCAACCAAAGCTAAACACTTGCCTTCTTTATCCTCCTGAAAACTGTTCTTGCTTCTGCCCCAGGGACATGTGTTCATTTAGGTTACTCAAGTTTAGCACCTTGTCAAAACTCTCCAAAGGTCTCGCATTTTGCAGAGGCGGATGGTGCTATGCAAACACAGGAGCTGCACGGCCGATCGGGGGTGGGCATCACCCCCCTGGGACATCTGATGGCCCCTCATGTTTCCTGCGCGCTTCCCTCCATCCCATGGGGCCACGTGGCTCCAGGCTCCGACATGTTCACGAGTTAGTGACATTTCTACGGGAGAGCACACAGAGCATTAGGCAGCCGTGATTTAGCTGGTGAGGAAGTAGTGATTTATAATAACATTTGAAGCAGGTCATTAAATATGACCCCCTCGTTGCAAACCCCGTGCTGAGTAAGATATTTTCTTGTAAATGATTTACCAGCAAGCTTTTCATACCTCTGCCTAGTAGCTTTTCCATAACCAAAATTAGACTCACATTTCCCAAACCCTGGTAGCATTTTTTCTTCGAACTGTGAAGACATCTCAAGGCTCCTGCAACTTACTTCGGGTAGCTCAGCAAAGAGGCAGACTTTGGGGCTGTTTGGAGGACGCAGCTGCTTTCTCTGATCTGAACTTCACTTTGTTAGAAACACAACCCCAAAGCTTATGAAGTGAAAGCAACTCAGTTTTATTTTTCCTCTTTTTTCCTCATCTACAAGGTGCGCCACCAATTCCACCCCTCATTCTTCTCAAGCTCCCAACACAACGTCATCCAGGCACCATCCAGAAACACGCTCACAGCTGCGGGGGACATTTGCCTCTTTCCAAGCCAGCTTCTCAGGAGGAATTTGTCCTGGACCCTATGGCCACAGCCAGCTTGGGCTGCAGAAGTGCAGAGCTTCCTGCAGGAGGCTGGAAATTACACAGCATCGGGCAGTTGGGAAAGCACCCAGCAAACCTCCTGGAGTCAAACCCCAGCACAGCAGCCTGCCTCCCAACACGGGGAGCCTGCAGCCAGAGAGCAGGGGGACCAGCTTTCTTCTTCCCTTCTTTTCCTTTAATTCCCAGAAGGGAAGTCTGCTTTAACAGCAGGGAGACCAAACTGTCGTGCTGCTGCCTTACTGTTGTCAAGCCTCTGGTTTGTAGTGCCAGACTCCAGACTGTCCCAGTGCCGTGACAGGGAATATAAAAAGTAGAAGGTTGCTCTTGGGGCACCCAGCTGACTTCTGCTTCATTTTCTCTGCCTGACATTCCTGAATCTCTACCTCCCCTTTGCCAAAGAAGGGATACTGCTCTTTGACCTCTCAACTACACGGCCAACGTGCTGCTGAGGCTGCAAGCGGGGGTCCCCACCTGGCCTGAGCACCCAACGCCCGCAGCAGCCCTGTGCCTGCTGAATGCCTTGACCAGCGCAGGGAGGAGAGTCCTGCTGAGGGCTGACGCTCTTCCCGGGGCGGCCGTACCCGCACTCAGGCCAAGGCAACTCCAAACATGCCAGAGGGCTGTAATGGAGCACTCAGAGGTATTCTCCTTTGTGGGGAAACCTCAAATCCTGCTTGCCCATCCTCCTCCGGGAGTAGCCGTCTTCAACATGAATCTGCAAATACACCTTTTCAGGGCAGAGAAATCTGGGAATCTGAAATGATTGCTGCAGTGTTCATATCCCACTTTTCCCATCACGAATAAGTTACACTCATATCCTTCTGAGAGGCATTTATAGTTTTGCAACATCACATAGCCCAGTCCAAACTCCCCCCTGAAGTCCATGGAAGCAATCTATCTTGCGCTATGTCAGCTCCGGGCCAGGCTTCAGTCTCCAAAGGACAATCACAACCGAAGATAAGCAAACAAGCTACAGAGTTTTGTTTGGTTTTGCCTTTTAAGTATAATTTTTCATCTGTGTAACTAGAACTGTTCCTTCACAAATGAGGCTGGATCTCATGCTGCATTTGATAGCATGAGAAACAAAATGTTTGCATTTATTTAGCTAGCAGATTTCTTTGGCCTTTTATGGAGGCCAAAAAATCCCCCAGCCTCTGCCAAAAAATAAGAATATTTACTCTCATCATAAAGAATACTGCTTTCTGATATTCTGAATATCTGATGTCCCTTAAAGAAGAAGGTACTTAAAAGACAATTAATAAGCACGTGCAATGAATAAAGCCCCATTCTTGCTTTAGGACTAGGCCCCATATAAAAGGTATCAATACTGAAAACATCCAATATTTGATGTCAAGCACTGGATGCTCCGTAAGCCTGTTCACACCTACACCACCAGCAGCTGGCAGAAGACAACATTTTCAAGAAGGCAGATGGAAGAAGACAACACTTGCAAGAAGGCAGATAATACTTTCTTTGACGCAGAAAATCATATAAACCATAAAAGGGAAAACTATTTGCTTTTGAGCGTGCTTGTAACCTTGATTTTTTTTAAATGGCTCCAGCTTTGGACAGTTACAGGCAATGAAACTGCCCTTGGTGATGCCAGCCTTATTCATGCCTAGCGCAAGCTGTGCAGCTGCTCAAACACAGCCTCAGAGCTGAGCCCAGCATGTACGGAGCCACCAGGGAGATGACTGAATTTACTGGCGCTCAGCATCGGGCTCTAGGTCCTTAAAAATAGAAAGCAGCATGTGTCGAATTTCAACCTCCCCGAGCAACGCAATTTATGCAAAGACCTCTTTACTTTCAGCATCTTTACGAAGCCAGGTTGGGAAGCAGCCTTGCTCTCCACGGTTGGCGTGCCAGGCAATCACACAGCAGTCACAGCTCTTTGCTAACACTGCAAGAGCAACGTGAAGGCTCAATCCCAAGGATGCATTCCCAACAGCCAGGGGGAGAAAACACAGGGGAGAAAACAGGGAGGATGAATTATATACGAAGGCCCAACAGGCTGATGCTCTGCCAAACCTGGACACAAGCTGTGCTCACACCTTTGCTCTCAAGCGCATTGTAGCGGAGGGGCAGGAGGGGAGTGGAGTAGCAAATGGTGATGTTTTCACACGTGTTAAATTCCAAAACTGAAACCGTGTGACTGTCTGCGGTACCCCCCTGTGGCCAGGTCTGACACAGCAATCTCCGCGCCACCTGCGACACTTCTGCCATCGCAATCTCCCTGCACTTCTTCATCCACGCTACTGTGCCACCCGCAATCCTTCTTCACCTCTGCCGATCTCCATGCCACGTGTTCGCCCGTAGCGATCTCCGCGCCACCTGCGACACTTCTTCATCCCTCGCCATCTCCGCGCCGCGCATCCTTCCATAGCAACCTCCAAGCCACCCACGGCACTTCTTCATCCCCAGTAACTTCTGTGCCACCCTCGACCCTCAGGCCCTGGTGTCTGAGCACAGCCCCCAGCGAGCACAGGGATCCCATGGATTTGTTCCTGCCCCAGCACAGGGCGCAGTAGCCCCTGGCTCTGCTGCTCACTGGGGACTGCCCAGAGGAATGCCTTTTCCACAGCTCCCAGCTGGACAGCTTTGTAGGGGTGGCTTCTGCCTCTTTCCACACCTTATAACCCCATCGCTGCTGTAGGTCCCTTCCAGCTGTCCAGGGCCCACAAGCCCCCCACGGCCACTCCGCGTCCCCAGGCACCTCCACCTCCTCCTGACGTGTCAAGGCAGGTCCGGGCTGGGAAATTAATGGAAATGGTGTTAGGACACAAGGCGCAGAGGGCTTCCCTCCTCACCTCTGCCCAGATCTGCAGCATGCTCAGCAAGCACACGGCCCTCCTGATTTCCGAGGATGCTGAAGACGCAGGGGGAGCCCAGGGATGCAGGAGTTTGACCCAGCAGATTTCAGAGGCAGGCAGCTGGTGCACCAGGCCCCACGGCAATCATTTCTCATCAACAGCCCAAGCGGAAAGGCTACCCTTGTTGCTGCTGGGTTGAGGGGGGGCGGATTTTTCTTTTTAGCCTTTTTTTTCGGTATGGCAATGCAACGCCAACAGATGGAGCTGTGCAGAGAAGAGACCGCTCACTTTGGCAGAGCACGGAGGAAGCAGCGGACGAGCATGGAATTCTAATTATTAAACATAATGAGAGATGAATCATCTCCAAGCAGGGGACAAACCCTGTTTACTATGCTAAAGTGAAAAATAAGTCTGTCAACAAAGCTATAGCCGAGAATGGGGGAATCCCAAGATTTCTCCATCTCTGCATGGGAGGATGTTCTGTCCCCAGAGAGAGGAAGGGCTCATCATACCCCTTCAGCAGAGGGCTGGAACCTCCCAGTCCTGTGCTGGACTCACATCATCACTCACCACAGCTTCAAATCGAAAGGATCCATCATGCAGGATTTCTTCCTTCCCAGCAGCCTAATCCTAAACTTCAACACCAGGACGCTCCGGCACGTCATAGAGCTTCCCCCCATCATCTCCTTGGAGTTGGATCAAAGTTCTCAACCCTTTTCTCTAAACTGAGGCCACAAGCGCAGCATGAAGCCCCCACAGCTCACCAGCAACCAGGGATGTGTTACAGGCCATCAGGAGGACAGGAAAAAACAGGTGAACCCTTCTTGGATTTGTGTATGCGTGTGTGTGGACAGTGAATTTGGGAGCTGCATTGTTTCACCAGGGAGCAAACTGAGAGGAAAAACCCAGTCAAATGTTGTTGCTTTTTTTTTTTTCCTGGCACGATGGACCAAAACAAAATGTATTTGGTATCCTCATTGGCACATGACTGACAAAGAAGAAGGTCTTGCAGCCTGTCTGCTGCTGAAATACAACTAATAGAAAATTTCAGATGAGGAGATGCCAGCTCTCGTTCGAAAGACTTTGGCCTTTTTATTATTTTTGGGTAAGGAGAACTGATTAGTTACCAGGCATGGGAAAAGGGCTTGTATCTTCTTTCCACCCACATGAAAGGTTTCAGCAAAGAAGAAACACAAGATTATGTGGTCTTTCTAAGCCTTGTTCCAAAAAGCCACTGTATCTCCTTTTATATAATGGGTACAGCATTTCTCATGGCAAAAGTACGTGAACATTGCGATGTTCTTAGCAAAAGGACTGCATGTGCACTAACGGAAGGACCTCTCTGATGGAGAATTTGTGGGGCAGAAAAAATAAACTGCATCAGTACAGAAAGCAGATACAGATCCTTTGCCACCTTCCCCAGCTCCACTCTTGCCAGCAGGGGTGCACTGGCTTCTTCAGGTGACATTCAGTGTAAGCCTGGCACAGTTGATTTTTACCAGTTGTGAAAAATCCCAGCAATAAAAAAGGCAAATAAATTGTTGGGGGGAAAAAACCCCCCTTTTGCACCAACCTAAAAAGTTCTAAATCATGAATCAAGCTATTCTGTAACATTGGAAAAAACAACGCCTGGTTTCTTCCAGATTTGTGCCAAATGGAGCTCACAGCAACCTACAATTAACATTAACTGGGAAAAAATCCTGCAGGGATCCTCAGGGGACTCATCAGTCTCCTTTCAATTCAGGAACTTACTGTAGTTCTTTATTCTTTCTGGCCACATACATTAATTTAATTGAGGATGCTTAATTGTTTACCCTCTGTTAATAGTATTGGACAACTGGTGCCACTGGGGGAAGAGAAGAAAGAAGAACAGAGAAGAATGGAGAGAACAGGACATAAAGATGGATGTATGTAAAGACAGTACACGCATATAAAAACCTTGTTGACAGGAGCACACTAACCTGAAAAAAACTCACACCTAGGATTGCCAAATAAATAGGTAATCACACTTACTAGCCAGCCTGGCCACCATTATTACTAAATAAACGTTAAAATGCAATTTATGGGGAATACTCTTTGACTGATTTAAAATGAAGGCTTCAAGGGTTTTCTCAGACACCAAATTATGCTGCTGACCCCTGACAGTAATTCACTGCTAGAAGGAGCAATAGCATCAGGGTGGTGGAAACAGGCTTTAGTACTCCTACGACGGTGACAGCAAATCATCCTGCTGCAGCATTCAGAAAGAGTCCTGAAGAAAGTGTGATATAGCCTCAGGGCAGGGTTTAGGCAAGGGTGCGTGGTACAGTGCAGGGTTTGGGGGTTTTTTTATACTGGTGGGGGAAATCCACAGGTCATGCTTTCTTAATTGAAAAGGAAACCTTTTACTTCTTCATATATATCATTTATGTCTGTGGCTCATTCTATTGCAGTTATATAGACGAGGGACTAGAATTTGAACTGGGTTGAAGACAAAGAACAGGGGTTACTCGAGTGCTGAAACTCACCCCATTTCCTCAGACACCTGAACGCTTTGTGGTGCCTCTTCCCTACTGACCACCTTATCTGGGCTTGTCATCTATGATTCTGTGATCTCCAGAGAAGTAAAAACAACCTTGTTTTAAATGAGTTTATGTGACTTTAGGGATAAATAAAGTGAAAATACTTTTATTCTAGCAAGGCAAAAAAAAAAAAGCATCTTAGTTTCAAAATTGTAAACAAATAAAATAGAGAAGTACTGAAAGAAGAAAACAGCATTAGCTCATACCTGAACTTAAGACTCTGTCTGAGTCATATTTTGGACACCAGGATAATTCAGTTGCCTCTGCCCCTTGTATATTGTTTTTAACAGGGAACTTTATTCTGGGGTTCTGATCATCATCTATAGTTGGGAGTTTCCTTATTTTTGAGTTCTCTTCTAATTCAGGTACCTCCCTTATGTTGGTCAAGATTCTTGAAACTTACCTGGGAATAACTATTTTTTTGATGTGCAAAGAAGACACTCAAAATTATGCTTTTTGTCTCCATTCATCCTTTTCCCTGAGGAATGAACTGGATTGCAGTTCTCAAATTGTAACAGTTTGCAAATCATGTATCATAGAGCACTTTCTGCTGTGCCATGGCATCGTCCATCTTTTGGTTTGATAATTCTCTTTCATGGACGTTACTTGACACATTAATACAATAAACATGGGGTTTGAAGCAATCTCCCTTCCCTCCTCAGACACACACAGTATTAGTTTCAAAGGCCATCATGTCACAACATTGACTGTTAATTACCTCAAGACTTGGCATGCTCTTATCTCCCCAGAGGAGTTCACCGCCTTTCGAAAGGACTAGCCTCCAAACTTTACAAACTGTTTCTTCATTGGATTGAGAATCACACTTAACTAGAGTTGATTCCTGCAAAATTAGATACAAATGCGATTTTATAAACATGGCAAATTTTTCCCAACAACGTCCACAGTGCTTTGTAGCAGTTACTTCCAGAGGTGGGCTGGAACAGAGTAAGAGCGACGTCCAACAAGAGGAATAATCACAGTGAGGGGGCAGATTCGTTTCATACCTAATCTTATTTAACGTCAGTAAAAAGGGTGTATCCCATCCTCCCCATCCCTCTTCCAACAGTGCGATCCCATGTTTCCTTTACGTTTGCTCTAGCAATCATGCAGCTGCTGGGCACAAAAAGTCCGTTCGCTGATCCAAGAGAAAACTAACCGACCAGAAGAAAAAAGCTTCTCTCCTGCAAATTTTTACTCTGGGATATGGTCCTGAAGTGCGTTTCGGGTGCAGTTGTAATTGCTATCTGTGGCGTGCTGGTATCAGACAGCTGCCGGTGCCCACCCAGCCGCTCTCTCCCTCCCCCTCCTCAGGATAGCAGGGGGCAGAAATTAAGATGAAAAAGCTTATGGATTGAGATAGAGAGAGGGAGATCTTGTGCTAAGTACCATCCTGGGCAAAACAGACTTGGCCTGGGGAAAACTAATTTATTGCCAGTCAAAACAGGTTTTGAATAGAGAGAGACAAAGGCCTTCCCCGCACCCCTTCTTTCCCAGGCTCAGCCCCCCCCTCACCCCCAAATCCTCCCCCCCACTCCCGCAAGAGAGGCTCGGGGGCTGAGAGGGAGGAGCCACTTAGAGAGTCACACAGTCCCTCGTGTAACAGCCACACGCGGACACGGGGGACACAAGGTCTAAAAGTCCTAAAAGGACGAAAAGTCCTTCAGGGGGTGGCGGCAGCGGGGCTGGGGGAACCGACGCTTCTGTACTAGGATAAGGAAAATGGGAAGATATTCCTTGGATATTACCTTGCAAGGAGCTGTGAACTCAAGAGTTGGTAAAGCAGCACAGGACATAAAATAAGTGTATTGCAACTTGTAAGGCAAGTGAGGGTATTATGGCTAAGGCACAAAGCCATAGGAAAGCAGGTCTCACTGCATCTGTTGCTCACGTGTTTGCTACCGTATTTTATTTGGTTCATTAGACAGACAGGAGTGGGTAACGAGACAGGCATTTATTGTGTTCAAATCACCATTAAGTGATGCTAATGGTCTTTATGGGGATTTATTGCCCAGGTTATGTGGAAGATAAATGCCGCCTCGCTATACAATAAACAGTAAAAGTCAGTGTACAAATCCTCCTTATCTCTCCTATCTTGTAATGGAGCGAATAATCAAGCATAGGGCTATTAGAGCAGAACAACCTCCCACAAGCTTTCCCATAAAAAATGAGCAGTAAGAAAAAAGGTAAGTTTTACTAATTAGTAATGCTATCCTTAGACCCACTACAGAGTCCTTTACCACAAGCTATCAGTGATGTCAGCTGCCATATAAAATCTCAATACAATTTCCTGCAAGTTGCAGGTTCTCGGCATCTCTTGGCAGCTCTGGACTCTGATAGGAGGGAGTGGCACTTTCTCAACTCGCCTGCAAGGCATCTACAAAAACCTCTGCTGACACTCCATGCTAAAAATCACAGAAATTCTGCGTTTATGCTCACTTTTCTGTAAACTGAAATGAGTATTTCACATGAAAATCCTTGTCAGGTATGAGGTTAGCAGTTTATACGCCTTCGACTCTTCAAATATCCCTTATTAGCACTTTGAAGGGTGTGACAATTCTTACACAGGTTTCCTGGAATTCCTCACAACTATTTCCTCTTATTCTTTCTCTTCTTTCCTTAAAAATAATTTTGTTTTCCCTTTACCCACTTTACATTGATTCCTGTTCTCCCTTGTTGAGAAGTTTCTTTGTATACTCTGCTTTCTAACAAGATCCTTTATTTCCTTACCTCGCCACATTATAAACTTTCCCTTCAACTCTCCAGTTCTCTTCTAAGCCTTCTCCTGCCAATCAAGCTAACCTGAAAACCAGATTCTTTCCCAACCTGAAAAGCGCCTCTCTACTGAATTAGAGGATGGGATTGCACTCACCTAGAAATACATGAGTCCAAATACTGTTAGAGTGGCAAACCTTTTGAGATTCAGGAGATGCTTTTGAGATAGGGCTGCATGTAGACTGTAAATGACTTTGAACAAATTAATCCTGCTATCGAGTGACTAGAACTCTTAGTATCTCTTGTTGACTCAAGGTAGTTATTTGCATAACAGCCAGAAGAAACAGAAATTATGGGAGAATTCCAAGTTTTAATTTTTAAAATGTGTAGATATATACTCCATAACTTCTCATCAAATTCTGCATCATTCTGCTCAAAACCAAGCTACAAAGACTGCCCAGTTGCACTATTAACCACATACCACTGTGAAACGTTGCACATATTTCACCCATAAAGCCATAATAAACAATAGTTTTGGCTGATTTTTCCTACGCTCTGCTATTAACTTACATTTTAATGACAACAGTTACCACGGCCAAGCTAATAGCCCTGGATTTATTACCAACTTTGCTTCCCCTTAGGCTTCCTTTTTTCACAGCATCTTCCACATTGTCCTTTACAGGTGAATGGCTGCAGTTTCCCCAGTCAAATCTCTTGTATTTGGCAGTGTTTCCAGCAGTTCATGCACAAGCAGAGAAGCATCCTCTTCACACCTACAGAATACACAAAATGGAATTCAAATCACCTTTAAACTTCTTTTTTGTGCAACAGACCTCTCCGTGACTTACCCAGCTGTAGCCCTCCGAAGTCACTCATTGCCGGGCCACGCTGTTAAGGTACAGAAGCAAAGACAAAGGTGTAAGAACAAGGGAAGACAAAAAAACACGTTAGGTTTGGTTTAGGCTATTACAAGCTTTTAGCAGCAAAATTTATTATGGCAGAAGACTGTCTACTCTGGCACCAACCTGTCTGCTACAAAATACTCTAGGACACGTAATTGTGTGTTTTGAGCATAAAATCAACATTATTCAAACTGTTTGTATTTATATGCATTTTATCTGGTTGCCCTTCCTTTATAATTTTAGCCAGCTATTGCCGTCAACTGTATAATTTCCTCTTGGACTGTATCTGCTTATGCCAGTGGCAATGGTTACTCACCACGTAGAAGAGTTTACAGACATCATTACAAAGTATGTCTGCCCTCGCCATTCATTTTTCATAAGCCCCTTTTAAGTTCAAAATAGAACTAGTAGCAGAATTAGACCCATAATTAAAGTAGCATAAGATCTTTCATTGACTTAAGTGGGAGTTGGATGATAGGAAATTCTACTCCTGCCAGCCTTCACGATTTCTGAAACAGAAATTCACATGTGCTCACAGTTTTCTTCTCACAAGTACCTTAGGCAGGTGATCAGCTCTGTACCTGGTTTGTGCTTCTGATTCTCAAGACAAGAGAATCCTCTTGTCTTTTCCTCAGGAGGAGGAAAAGTTGGACAAAGAACATTTCAAACAACGATTCCTAAGTTAGCTTCCTGATGAAGCCTGGCTTTTTTGACCAAAAAAAAAATTTAAAAAATTATATTTTGATTGCAGTTTTATATAGACATAAAGCAAAGTAAAAGCAAAACATGTTATCTGCTGAGTTATGATTTTATATATATGTATATGCATAAATAAGATTTTGAGATAGTCTAGGGAAAAAAATCGTACGCTGGAATCCAAATCTCCATAAAGAGATATTAAACAAGTACAGGGAAGAAACTATTGATTTACATTTTTCTAAGCCGTTCTGCCACGTTTATTCCACGGAAGAGTGAATTTATGCCAACGTTTCTATGAAGTCAACTCTGGAAAGCACTTTTAGAATGAAAGCGGGCTAAGACTGTTAACTTCAGCTCCTCCAAACCCAACGGCATTTTCAAACGTGGGTATGTACAGACCCATGCATACGATCTTCAGTTTTTCACTCACTACGTAGCGGAGCACCCAGGCAATGCTGCATGTTCAAGCAATTTTAATGGCCGTAACAACATAGCTCCTTTGTTGCAAGACTTCTGAAGTGTTGTAGTACAGTTCTTCATTTCAGCAGACCATGAGCATAGCACTAAGGATCCAGTCTGACACCTCGGCAGACTCTTTCAAGACAGACGCATTCCACTTTTTTGTTTCTGTCTGCAACCTGGAAAAGCCTCTATTTATAGAACTGTATAGAAATATCTTCAACTATAGGACTACACTGATGTCACAAATAAAAAACCACACAAAGATGACAGTATCTCAGTGTATGCTGTAACATAATAGTGAAAATAAACTCAGGCTATTAAAAAAAAATTTATTAAGATTTTTTTCCATGAAAGCTTGGTACTACAATCAATGTAACCATTTAATCAGTCAAGTATGTCTGTTATAGGCAGGCACAACATTACAAAACAGGCAAGTACAATGCCCGTTTAAGCAAATACAGTCTGAATATCTATTCATTCACTATTTCTGAAACCAGAATTATCAGATATCCACCAGGGGGGGAAAAAAAACCAAAAGAACTATTTTAGTTTCTCTTTGGCATACTTATTCAGGACAATGAATTAATTACAAAAGTCTTCTATTGCTGCCAGTGCTGTGAGGAAAAACCTACTGAATGGAAGATTGTATGTCAGAACTCACTTTTAGGACTCGGGCGATCTGGCTAACGTATCAGAACTGGTGACAAACAACAGTTCAGCTGCCAATGCTTCACAAGGCAGACAAGGATTACATTGTTTTATAATGCAGTTTTGTTGAAGGTATAAAAAGAGTTACAGTAAATTTATGCACAGTACATACATATTACACACAGTTATATAAATACCCATGCTGTGGCTGGACTTTAGGAAGTTGCTTTATCAATAAGAAAGCTAGTATCAGACCTCCCAACATCCATTTAATACACATTGCACTTCGCGTCCAGTAATATGTTCATTTCTGTACCTCTCTTAAAAATAGATTTAAAACAGAAGCGAAGAATAATATCCAATCTTTCCATAAACTTTGTTTTCTTATTTACATTGTAATATTCCATTATACATAAAGAACTGCGTTACGATACATTATCTTCATATAGCTTTTTGTAATACATACAGCTTGAAGCTATTAACATTTTAGTTTGTGAACTGATATATGACCTATAAGACTATTTAAAAACAATTCTAGCCTTAATTTTCCTCTAGTTTGTTTCATTGAAACCATTCTTTGACCAAAAAAAAAAAATCCTCCTTATTGGGGAGGAAAAACCAACCCATGTTTAAACTACCTCTGGATTTCCTTAAACCACTGAGAAACTTAGAAACCATAATAATTTTTGCATAATTATATAGCCACTTCAAAGGCCTGTTACTTTTAAATTTAGAACATGAACGACAATTGTGACCGTATTTTTAAATCAATTCCTTTGTTTTGAACTTTCGGTTATTTTTCAAACATGAAACAACGAAAACACAATCATTATTCATACATAATCTTTGCACAACTGGGAAGAGTTCCTATTTTATTAAGGAAAAAATGAACATGCACACACCCCCATTCACAGAGTGAGAACATAAACTACAGCAGCACTTGTCTCAAGTTATGGTGCACATGGTTGCAATACGGGGTATAAAACAAGAGTAGATTTTCCAACATCTGTTAAAACACAAAAAACTTATTGTACAAAAAGTCATTCACATTCTTTGCAATGAAGTGAGGAATCAGCTGTTGGTTCAGCTTTCTGGACTCTCCAGCCGGCAAACTCCTCCTTCTATCGCCACGGACTGTCCTGCCACGGCTCCAGGAGGAAGTCTTGAAATGTGAGTCTGTGGAAAAGTCAAGAGAGTATTATTGAGTGAGAAGAGAGGCAAAATTATGCAGGACACAAAGCAAGCTTCTAAGTCTTGAACAATTAAGCTGCTCCATCACTGAAGTCTGAGGGCAAACTACAAAGCAACTTGAAAAGCTGCAAACAACTGGGATTCTTTTTTTATTTTGTTTGCGTTAATGTTTAACACATGAAGAGAAGGACCATGGCAGATGCGTAGAAAAGGTAAACTGTATGACCCGGTGCACTGAAAGTAGAAGAAAGGAATATCCAGAGCGAAGACAAAAGAAAAAATTAACTGCGGCGTTCCATGGTTTGAGTCTATTTCTTAGGGAGATCTGAAAAAGTGTAGTACTGCATACGGAAACAGACCTTACAGAAATCTTGGACACAATAAACTATGTGACAGAGATAACTAAAACTTCAGAGCATAAGGCAACTGCCATGATCAGGATGCAAAGAAGAAATTTCTCTGCATAAAATACCTACTTGTGCAACTAAAAAAACCCCAAGACTTCCTCTAAAATATTGGTTGCCAACTGTCAAATAGATGGACCCAAAAAGCAATTGTGTTTCTGTCAACAGGCATCTTTTCAACAGAGAAGTTTTAAAAGCAGGCCTTTGAGATGGCTCCGTAATATTTCGGCCACAAAGTAAAAGCCAGAAAGTGGGCGCGTGTGTTTGCGTACACAAAACTTCAGCTTGTAACTCTACTGTAACTCAGGGACACTAAAAATCCGTGAAAGTTCCCTTATATTCTGAGGGGTATTTTATTACTGATGGGCAAAAGCATTCACTCATTAAAAGATTATTTGACTTATTGTTATAAAGACTTTTCTCCCCCTTTGCACACGTTTTTATACTGTGAAAACCGCTTATGTTTTCATCCACACTATTGATTTTGAGCTACAGCAAGAGCCATTTACAGATACATCGAGCGCTTTCACATAGGGCCGAGTGGCTAAAGCAGTGTTTAAAGGGAACAACAAAAAGGAGTTAGAAGCATGTTTTCAGAAACCTTACTGCTTCCTACTTTCGGAGCTGCAGAGCAGCTCTGGTAAAACATAAAAAAGAGCCTCAGTGGAACTCTAAAATGCAAGAGGGCTGATAACAGCATTTCCACAGGCTTGAGGCAGAACATGGCCATGCCAGGGACTCACCAGCTCAAGCTACGCTCCAGACATCCCGCCTCCCACATGAGTTACAAGTTTCACCCAGTGATTCATTCATTAATGCACAAACAATATAACGCTTACATAATTATAAAATTAGGAACTAGAAACAATTCCTACTGCAATATAAAACTCACAACATGGAAGTTGCTAGCATTCAGAAATTACAGCGCCTCCTGTAAGCGCAGCCAGCTACATATTTAAGTTTTTGTAAGTATGTTACCCCATTTAAAAGATTTAAGTGCTGCAAAATGTATAACTTGCCATAAGGCAATGGGTTGTGACAAAAAGCATAGATGTAAAAGTTCAGTAAGAATAACTTGCGTTAATTGAGCAGAAAGGGATTTGAAACTGTAACCACAATTCATTGCATTGAAGAGACAATTTGTATCTCAGAGGCAGCTTCTTTTAATTCCGTTCTTGATAAGGGCATCCTGGTGTCTGCTCTTAGGTGGTCTTGTTTTCAGTTAAATTACAGAATGAGATTTAATTAAAAACATTTTAAAGTTTTCATTTTACTGCTAAAACTTTGATCTCTGGCCTTCCTGCTTGATATATGAACATCTTCCTACTTTCAGAACAATTTTGGTTACGACCCTGATTTACCACTTCAAGAAGAAAAGATTCCTTTCAAATCTGTTACAGTTTCCCCCAAAATGCAACTGACAATTTCTGGAGATGTTACTTCATCAAAGTTTAAAGGAAAAGAAAAAGGGGGGGGGGNNAAAACGACGATGGGGGGGGGGGGGGGGGAAGAAAAAGGAGTGGAAGAAGGGTATTTTTTATTTTATGACCGACAGACCCAAGACATTTTTTCATGTCTGTGAAAATTTCTAAATGAAAAGTGGGACAGGATGACAGCGTAAAAGCAGAATTGTTCGATGGGCACAGTAGCAAATTTCCTCCGTGGGAGAATGCCACTGATGGTTTAGTGAGATACTGCAATCAAAGCAAAGCAGCAGTGCACTGTGAGGCAGGCATCATTTGTAAGGGACATCGCTTAAGCAGTCAGAATTATTAGCAGATCGTTGCAGCAATACAATAAAAAGCACAGAGGCCTGAGGATGCTGCCAAGAGACACAAGAGAGGAAGCTCGTTACTGAAACAAAGAAACGTGAGCAATATCACAATTATCATGAATCTTATAATAGCTTTTTTTTCATTATGACTACAACAGACTTTAATTGTGTAAATTAGTTTTCTGACCCAAGTTCTGAATGAACCTTTAGCATAGGCTTGACTTAGCCCACAACCCCCAGTTAAATGCCTAATAGACCCTGATGTAATTGCAGGAGCAAACGTGAGGCTTCATTGAATCCGCATGCAATTTACAGATCTTGCTATTTCATAAAGTTAGTTAAGCATAATATCCTACTAAGTTTTCAAGCAAGGAAAGGAAAATATACAAGAGGGGATAAGCGTGTTACCAACATCTATCAATACATTATCAAGTAGTAGTGTCACTGTCAAAACACATCTCCTATACAAGACTATTTCCCATAAAAGGAAAAACATGTTTCCCATACGGAAGACCCCAAACCACTATACACTAGCATCTGCACATTTCCATTTACAGAAACACCCAAACCACACAGAACAAAACCTTTCTTAAAGCCTTTACCTGCATCCTGTTTATTTGCATACCTTGTATGACGGAGCAAATACAGATGCTGTTTTTACACTGACTACTTATTACTTTGACCAACAGCTGCCTTATGTAGAACAAAAACGAGATGGATCTAAGATGAGTCTTTAAAATATGTTACCTAATAAGTAACACAAAAGGGTAAGATTGCTGTGTCAAGACAACTTCAGATAAACTCCCAAGTGAATTCTTAGAATTATCTCTCCCTTGTTCTTAGGCATAGGAACAAACTCTAGTAAATAAAAAGAAAGATCAAAGAACATTTAATATTTTTAAACGCAACCACGGAACTTATTTGTACAGTTTGCTACATTTTTATATCCCAACATCATATTTTACATTAAGTCCAGATTGTACAGTGGATTAGGTCTGCATTTTAAAAACATAAAAATAAAAAGCAAACAAAAAAGAACAACACTGGAAAGCTTTTAATTGAATTCGATTAGTCCGTCAGCTTTACAAGTTGAATGAACTCACATCTGGGGAAAATTGTGCCTGGGAGCACAAAAACAGGAAAAGAAAAAGTTTTCCTGAATTAATCCTCCACTCAGCTTCATGGAAGCCTCTCTTTGAGGAAACCATATGCCAAGGAAAGGTAGATTAAGAATGATGGGGCTATCCGTATCTTCAGCTCCATAAATAGGAAGTTTACTGTCCCTGAGAATATTCGGATGTGATTTGCTTTCCCAGACAACAGCAAGGTTGGTGAGGGCCCAGCAGGAGCAGGGGTCCTGACAGCTAGGAAACCAGTCACAGGCCATTGTCTGCAGCTTAAAGGGGGAACCTCGTGTCCACAGTTCAAAAGGAAAAAAAGGTAAACACCCGACCAAATACTTGATTTTGCTTCCCACCTCTCCATAAAGCACAAACAAGATAACCAGCCTTCAAACACTGATTCTTGCTCCATGTACTTGTCTTCTAAACACACGATGTTTCCCAAAACCAGGAAACAAACATCTTCCCCAACCCCAGTGCTGCAGGCACCGTCCGTGGAACGTTACCATCTCTCAGTCCCTTTTGAGGCACACTGGAAACTTTCCCACTCCCCTTCAAGTCCAAAACTAAGAGGTCTAAGAGAATAAGGGTTAACTTCTGCAGGGACAATATATGGTTTCATCTTTTTGTCATAAACATTTGATCTGTTTTTCCAGTTACGTATATTTAGTACACCTTTTTTTAAAAAAACCCAAACAACGACAAGTTGCGCCAAGACTTATTTTACTTCAGGTCTCTCAGACAAAGATTCTGAAACAACCTTGAGACCAACTAGTGTCAAAAAGATATTTGTTTTTTAGTCTTTGAAGAGCTGCTCTGCTTTTATTCACATAAAAGCATTAGTTTGTCACAACAGATCCTTTTTTTTTTTCATTAAAAACATAAATACAATGTAAAATGAATATAAAGTTTAAGCCAAAAGACAGACAGAGCTGCATGAGAAAACTAAAGTCAATCAAATGGTGCCAAGAGGACAGAGTACAACTACCAGATGGCAGCACATTCAGTTCTTAAGCAAATCTAGGGAGTACTTCATGTGTTTAGCTTTCTTATTACATGCTCAGGATGTGCTCTGGACAGAATAATTTATAAAACAAACTTTTTCCATTCATTACCCTATTGAGATGGAATATAATGAAAGAGCAAGGACCTCATACACTGAATGAAATTGCCTTCTACAACTGTACTCCTTAAAGAAAAGGACCACCAAACCCATGTGTTCTTCAGAAATGCTGAGCTTCCTAGCTGGGTACACGCTTCCACCATGAGAACCATCTGGCCATGTATTCTCTATTTATTTTCTAGGCAGTAATAGCCCATTTTGGCAGCAACAGCTATCCTCTACCACTCTGTCTCCTGGGAAGCTCTCCTCCAGCATCATTTGTGTAAACCTGCCATTTGACAGGGGAAGGCACCCCGCAAAATACTGGCAACGGCTGCTGTCAGAGTATACCATGTTCAACTTGTTTGGTGAAATCTTAAAGAATAAAGAATAAAAAAAAAAAAAAAAAGGGGAGGAAAAAAAATAGAGAGGCTCCAGAATGATTGTCCTTGCTGGCAGAAAGAGAGAAAGGCAGAGGTACTGATGGCGGGCTTCTGGCTCTCAAGCCCTGAAAATACTCATTCTACATATAGGTTGCTTAGGAAGCAAACAGTTTTCCAAGCTCAAATTTATTCTCTGGTTTAAGTATATTCCTGTACCCTCTATATCTATCTAGAAACACTAATATAATGCATTAGGAAAAAAAAACCCCATATTTTAAGAAAGTTGAAAATTAAATCATTTTATCTCTCTAAATCATTCATACACGTATTTAGACAGTCCAAAGCCATGTACCAACCAATCATCTATTCAGCTCAGCGTTCCAGGTTTTTGTAGAGGTATTCTAAAATACTGCCATATATCTTAAAACGTGATTTTTACCATTCTGAATTACAGGCGCTACGGTAGGTTACTGCATTTATATCTGCATAACCGGATACACAATCCCCACCTCCTCTGCTCCAATCTACAAGACGTCAGCCAATAATGAGCAGAGTTCCAGAACTGCTGGCTTTATCCAAGAACCCAACCCAAAAAATTGAACTTGTCTTCCCATCTCAGAGCCCTTAATTTCCACAAAGGTCTGCAAGCCAAATATTTTAACCGGTATCTTAGCACTGAAGGTTATTTCCAGCAAATATAAATACCTTATTTTTATGAGAGAACTGGATGCTCTACTGTATGCACAGAGTTCTTTTCAAGTGAAAATTTCTGATTCCCCAGTCTCCAGACAAGAGTGCAGATTAAAGGGAAAAAAAAAAGTATAAGTGACATATACTTTTCCTGTTTCATGAAGTTAAAAGACCGTCTCTGTAGTCTGAAATGAATGACTGAATCATTTGACTTAATATTTCTGTTAACCAAACAGGCTCAGTAAATCTTTCCACTGATTTTCAAATTAGAAATCAGGATTCTTCCAAGATGTGTTTCTTCACCCAAAGAGCACTGGATAACTGCCCTGCTCCTGACAAAGGCCTTTCACAGACCTTTTACTCACAAAGTAAGATACCGAAGCCCATCGTCAGAAAACCAAGAACAGTCACGACAATCAGCGTTGGTCATATGTATCCCTTCAAACATGGAGGGAAGTAATTTTGCTGAATTGTACAGTGTTAGTAAAGGTGGATAAATCTGCTTACACCACCTAACATCTCAGCAGGGAAAGTGAACTGGAAATGCGCTCCCTGTCCACTATCTTTTCTCATACTGGAAAATGAAATGGACTGCAAAGTTTCTGTTTGTATATTGCAACCACAACTTTTGGTGTAGGCAGCAGTTGTTGCTGAGGGATGTTTTCAAGCACAGCAATATGCACCACTCTCCACCACTGTTACCCCCTATCTTGCAAAGCAACTTGAATGTGGTTCATTAGAAAATGGAAAGAGTGGTATACGTAGCTTCGCAACATTAAAAACTGCCATAACATAAGGCTTAGTAATTCATGTTATAAGAACTGAGTATCTGCCAAAGAGAGATTTAAACTGGCAACTGAATTGGATTACATTCAATATCTTAACTAGATTATTAGAATTCACTGTCTAGGTCATTCAGCTGTTAGAAAAACTAAAACCTATAAAGCTGAAGTACAAGGATATCTCAAAAGTACTGGAACATTTACAATGAATCTAAAAGTTAGCAACATTTGTAACCAGATCATATAGTAAATTTACACATACTAAGAACCATAGTGAGCCAGCAAATTATTTCAAGCACCTACACATAACACAGGACCAGAACTGCACATTGTTGGTATTGAGATTGGATCTTTCACTGCGAAGAAAGCACTCTGACCTCAAACACTACTGAAGACACAGTGAGGAAGTACCTATTTTCAAGCAAAACCATCATCCACCACCAATTAAGATAAGAAATTTAGGAAATCCAGGAAAAAAGAAGTTCTGTGGCACATCCTGCCCACTTATACTTTCTTCCCACAGAATGCTGTGGGCCTCGAGTGAACGAATACTCTGCAGACCCTGCCTCAGATAAAAGGGCTCCTCCTTGATTATGCACAGATACACAACACTGAATCAAAGAAAGGCTGCCTACCCACAACCAGAACCTTCAGGAGATGCAGTTGGTATGTGAATTCACACTGCAGGCATACGCCGCACAGGCATGAGATTGAGGAACTTTTCCTTTGCAGCGTTCTCCATCAGGCAAGCAGACAAGGAACGAGAAGATATGAAGACTATGTAACTAAGAGGAGTCAATTAACTTGTAATACCCACCAAACTCCTTTCCTTCTTGTTCTCCATTTACATTTAAGTATCACAGTATGGGTGAACTCAAGGTGTTTTCTCCCCTTCTCAAATTACATGGCAGAAGGTCTTCATGCAAAATGACACTTAAAACTGCTCTACCAAATGCTACACCAACTGGTAACACCTTAAATATTGCACATCGCCTGTGCCAGTATGGACAGAACTTCAGGAAGCAGTGTTGTAGTCATCAGAATACAGCTATTTTCCCAGTGGTGACAATACAACTGCTTAAGCTCTCAGAACAGAACCTAATCAGTTCAGGAAAATTGGAACTTATTAATTGAAAGCTGCCAGAGTATCTTCAAAGAGGTCACAGCTCCGCTAACAGGACGACCTTCTTCGCTGATGCTGGGATCCGCTGTTGGATCTATTACAGATCCGTAAAAAATATCTGGAAGGTTATTCTGAAGATCAGTGTCCCAAAGAGAGAAAAAAGTTTGCTCAGGAAATCTAAAAGAGATAACTGCTTATCAAAGATTTTGAATTCATATCAAGTAATTCATGAGCCAACATCACAATAACAAAAAAGAAAAAACATACCTCCTCACTTCATCAAGGTATTTAATCTTACAGACCTTCAATCTACAAATCCAAACTTTTGCTGATGCAGCACTTACCACTACAAAAGGAGCCAGGTAAGTGCAGAAGAAGAACACAGATTAATATTTCCTATCTGTTCTTATGGCCACAGCCAGAAACTTTCACAGCAGCCTAGAATATTCTTACGGTCTCACTAACGGCTAGAAATAGTTGAGTGTCATCTTATGGGACAATTCTGTCATCATACAGATGGTAACGCAGGAACTTGTTTCAGGAGATCTCAGGAAATCCATTCATCTTCCTGAAGAACAAGCCTAATGTTGAAACACTCTGTCATGTTATTGCTTCAGGAAAGAAGTCTGGGACTGGCAACTTCTAAACCAGAATATATCTGTCCCTTAAGCTCACCAGAGCTGAGGCTCACAGGCACCAGCCTGGGTAAGTTGTACCAATAGGTGGTATAGGTTAGTTCCAAGAAGTATATAAAAAAAGTTTACTTCCAAATCCAGTATGTGACAAACACTGTCACCGAGTGATCGTGGAACTACCCACGTCAAGAGGGACGACAAGAAACAAAGAAGAGTACAGCTGAACCAGCAAGGATATGTTTTGATCAGCTGCCTGTTGCAGTGATGCAAGAGTTGAAGGGCAGAAGAATCAGAGGGAATTCAATGAGATATCCGCTATGCAGGTAGGGAAGATGACGTTGCCAGTGCTATCAGTGATGGAGGAGCTGAAATACTTCCAGTGTTGAGAGGGAGCTAAAGGCAAATAACAGGACATGCAACCAGAGATGACTGTGTCAGCAAAAAGGTGTGAACTCAGCTCATCTGGCAAGCCTCCACAGTATTTTTAAAATAACATTCAACCAAACATTTTAAACCAATGTTCAACAGGAAACAGTGACTTTTCCAGGCAACAGGTTTTCCAAAAAAAGATTCAACACCTTTCCAGAAAGCATGCTCTAAATCAAAGAGTTATTAGTCACAGTGCAAAAATGTTCCACAGCTCTTGCAGGCTCAGCCATTTTATGCTGGCGAGTGAGCACCCAGGCAGTCTAGGTTGGAGGCCAGTGGCCGGCTGCAGAGCCCAGTCTTTTTTAAATTGGGAGGAAATAAATCACTGTTTCAAGGCTACTTCCAAATCAGTATTTGGAGAGCTCATGGTGTTAACAGCCAGAAGCACCATCAGGTCAGGGTGTACAAACCACCTCATGTCCCCGATCCCACTTTCCTGTCCCGCTTTTTGTTTCAGGAGTTACTGAGAGTCGACTTTTTTCTACAGCAGGGTCTGCAGGTGAGCTGGTATCAAGCCTGTAAGTGTCTTAAGTGCCTTATGAGAAAAGCCTCATATATCACCACGATCTTCACGTGGGGTTCAGAAGCTAGGTCCTATTATGAAATGCATTAACCACCAATGCAAAAAGCATCACACTAAAATTATAAAGCAGGATCTTTTTTTTCCCCTCCCTTAGGACGTACCTCTTTATATAATTATGATTCTAATATTAGTCTAATTTATAACAGTAGGCACTTAAAAACCTTCTCACTTTCTAAAAGTCTTGCTATAAAAATACGTTTTCATGTTCATTAAATTGAACCAGCACAAAATCAGCCACTGTGACAATTCCCTTGGTTTAAGAATAAAAATTGAGTCCTAGATTGATGAAAGAAATAAAAACTGAGGCTCTTTACCACCCTAGAAAAACAGGAAAGTGCGATGTGTCCCTACAAGCTGCTGCCTGATCATTTTCCTTTGTTACTCATAAACAAGTGATATTTTATACTTTTATGAATTCTTATACCATTATTCTTTCATGGCAAGCACTCAAAATTAATTGTACCAAAACAGTTGCTCTATTAAAGAAAAGGGATCTTTTTTTTAATTTTTTTTTTTAATTGCAATGCATTGTGTTCTATTTCAAGCCCAGTTTTCCATCTATAACTTAGCCCGAGTTGTAGCAGAATAAAATTCCTGCTTTTATGACAGAGGGCTTTTTTTGATCAATAGAAGTCAGCAGCAAAAGCATTTGTGGTTTTTCTCTGGAAAGCATTTGTGGCCACAGACTCAAAGGAGGAAGAAAGGGAGGGGGATTAACTCTTCAATGAAGGTCAAAAACATAATTTAAAAGTGAACCAAGAAGAGCAGCTGTGTCTGTCAGCGCAATCAAGATTACCAGCTGGAGAATTTACCAGCAGTACGAAAACAATGCGCACCAGATGTCAAATGTTGCAACTGTGAGTAGGAAAACATCTCTGGGCATGGCACTGTCATGCTAGTACTCACTACCAGACAGATTTCATATTTAGCATTTACTTATTAATTAGAGAGACACTAACAGGAAGAAACAAGAATATTCTGAGCTTACAGTGGAAGCCAGAGGCAGGTGTGCCCACTGCAATAATTAACATCGCGCATTCTCATCATTCTCCTTATTTACCTGTGAACACAATGTAATTACTTTTAAACTAACTAGCAAATACTAGAACATCTGCAGCTGAGATTGCTTTCACTCTGCTCAGTTCAGTCTGAGCTTTTAGTTTGAGTTTGGATTCTTTTCTAATAAATCTAAAATAAATATTAAGAAAACAAGTAAAATCGCATCTTATTCCATGGACAATGAACTGGAAAGAACTCTACATAAGCCATGAAAGCAAGTAATTCAGTAACACCTCTACCAGCACTTCCTTCCCCAGACGCCTTTTTTAATCTTCCTCCTCCTGAGGCATTCTTGCCTTTTTCTCTATACATTTTACGCCTTGAGGGTGAACTCATTCATTCCCAACGCTTCAACCAGCATGTTACACCATTCTTGCTGTTTAAAATATCTGAGGTCAATTTCCTTCTTTTGTATGTTCTTTTATTACCTTGCTCACATCATCCCTCGTATTTATCTCTCAAATGAAGTACGGGGGGAAAAGAAAAAAAAGAGAAGAGAGAAAGATCTGGGTTTTGTACTCCTCTCTCCCTCTGTTGCCGATGACTAAACTTTCTCCCTCAGCAGATCCACGAGCAGCCATTTCTGGAGAGAGCCAACATATCCAGGCCCTCAAATTCTTTCCTTTTCCAGGCTTTAAAATTCATCCTTCTTTAAATTCTACCATCAAAATGCTGGATGCCTGTCTGGCTTTTATCTGCTGGTCTACACTTCCTGGCTGTCATCTCCTCCTCTAATACATGCAAATATTCCAGTAAACACCCCCGCCTTCCCCATTAATTTAACCTTTTTGGGGAGCCTTCTTATTCTACATTTTTCCTGCACTTTTGTCACTTCCTTTAACTAGTTCACTCTTAGTCTTGAATGCCGATGGCTGTACATTTATAAATGTCTACAGAAGTTAGGATTTTGTCTTGCTTGCAGCTTCTCCCTTGTTCCTTCTCATTGACCAAACACCTCTCCCAAATGCTTTAGTTGCTGCATTGCAAAACCTGCCTTTTTCTCCTTTCAATGCTACACTCTTACGAGTGGGCGGCTCTTACCCACTTGGTTAATCCCTGCTATTTCATGTTAAGGATTTTTCCAGTTTCCACCACTAAACTCGGTTTTAACATATTATTTCTCTCATTACAGAAAAAAAAAATAATATAATTAGACCCCAAGAAACTAAAAGAATGATGTTAATATCCAAATTGTTTACTGCAGAGGCTATTCTAGAAGCTACCTCGAAGTTTAGTTTATATCCTCCCCTTTCTTCCTTGGTGCAAATGCTTTATCTGAAGGAAGACGTGCCCACAGAAGAATACTGTGCAATCCTAAACAGCCAGTGTAACTCAACCAAGCTCAAGTTATTCAAGTACAATTACTGCCAGCAGAGGAAATGGAAAGGTGTTTGTGGCACCTTTTCCTGACATAATACATATGTTAGCATAGGTTTGTTAACTGCTGCAATTAAAAAACCCACCCAACCAACAGATGCATTTAACTGCTTATGCGCCTATTATTTTTCCCATTCCCTTAATGGCAGAAATTTATATATATTTCATTATCATTATTTCATATTCTCCTTAGCTCCTGCACTCGTTCTACTGGATTACATCCTATTCTTCGTGGCTTACCTTAGCTTTGCCATCCTGTGCAGACATATATCCTACACACATGCTCTCTGTTGTATGGCTCCACAGAAATTCCACTATAAAGGAAAATGCAAGAAGTCACAAAAAATGCGTTGGTTTTGAACATAAGATGCAATTTGACAAGACTGGAATCTTGAGAAACAAATAAAGCTTAAAACATAGTTTGGGAAAGGAGAAAAACCAAACTTAAAACCCAAAAACTACTTACCAGAATAATTCAAGCTCAAAAGAAATGGCTATCAAATAAACAAGATTTTCCTGCACTATTTGCAGTCACAAACTGCAGAACTAGCATCCAGAATGAGAACGTTGCTTCAATGAGATGAGAAATATATTAACGGCGACTGCAGTTAAAAGATAGAATCAACCTTTAAAGCCAAGGCCTGTTCCACCCACGAACTAGAAGGACATATAATCTGCATTTGCTTGCCTTGAACTCAGACATAAGGAGACTACAACAGCATAAACCCAAATGGCGTACAAGGATTCTGTAGAATTGTAACACTATCAACAGAATAACCAGGAATAAGCATTTTTTCACAGAGCTGAGCATAAATACATACATCATATGTAACTACCAGCAGGTAAATGGAGATTGATGGTTTAGCTGCGCAAGTAGGATACAGGAAAACATGCCGAAGTGGTAAAGTCTGCAAGGTGAGAACTGAGGATATGGAGCAGGCAGGGAAGATACCTGGTAAAAGCAAATAATCCTGCAGAAAAAGCAGGAGAGATGTCCAATGGAAGGAAACTAACACTGCAGGAAAGATGCCTGGCAAAATTAGAGCAAGACCTAATTTGAAGTCCCAAAAAGTATGTTTGAAGCCCCGAAAAGTTCCGAAAGTATGCTGAATGGCTTGTATCAGGAATAGAGTGGCCAGCAGGACTAGGGAAGTGACTGTCCCCCTGTACTCAGCCCTGGCGAGGCCCCACCTCGAGTACTATGTCCAGTTTTGGGCCCTTCATGACAAGACAGACATTGAGGGGCTGGAGCGAGTCCAGAGAAGGACGATGAAGCTGGTGAGGGGTCTGGAGCACAAGTCTTATGAGGAGCGGCTGAGGGAGCTGGGGGTGTTCAGCCTGGAGAAAAGGGGGCTGAGGGGAGACCTTANTTCAGCCGGGAGAAAAGGGGGCTGAGGGGAGACCCTACTGCTTTTTGCAACTACCCGAAAGGAGGGCATAGTGGGTCAGTCTCTTTTCCCAAGTAACAAATGATAAGACGAGGAGATGGCCTCAAGTTGTGCCAGGGAAGGTTTAGACTGGATATTAGGAAAAATTTCTCCGCAGAAAGGGTTATCAACGTTGGAACAGGCTGCCCAGGGAACTGGCAGAGTCGCCATCCCTGGAGGTATGTAGATGATGTGTAGACATGGTGCTGAGGGACATGGTTTAGTGGTGGACTTGGCAGTGTTAGGTCAATGGTTGCACTCAGTGATCTTAAAGGCCTTTTCCAACCTAAACGATTCTATGATTCTATTCTACGATCAAAGCGCTCTTGGATCTGATCGCCTTGACTTCTAACACTCGCTATACAGCATCAGCTTCCTGGTACTGTATACTTACAGCTAATTTCTTTAACCACTGCTAACGTGTATTATTAGCACATGTTCATCCAGCAAGGTGCTGTTCTGAAGTCTGAAACTGCCCCACGTTATCAATTCTTTAAATAATACGTTACAGTGATCTTTAATTACATATATACACTGGTATTTTTATATACATACACATCCCTACCAAGCTATGACACAAAATTCAGAAAAAGAGCATATTATTTGTATGTGTAGCTCCCATCCAGTAAAGCTTTACAAAATGCCACACTGTATTCTTCCTGCTCTATGTCACAGCCTTTTTTCTTTGTGTTCATTAAGAACATAATTTGGAAGGGGGGGAAAAAGAAAGAAAGAGTAGCAGATCAAAATTCAGGGTGTTTCATAAAATACTGTAAAATGTTTATAAAATAGCACTGAAGTATATATTATTCCTTTGGATTACAGGAGGAGTCTTACATGAATTATACAAGATGCCATAAAAAGCTATTCACAGATATTTCTTTCGAGAGAGACTTTCACAAACTGCAAAAAGCATCATTAGGTGGTTTTAAAACTCTTATTCATTCCTACTCCTCAGGTTGCTTTAAGATGGCTGATGAAGGTCACAGCGTGCTGAGTACGCTTATCCTTTGAACCATTTATCCTTGCATAGCAATTAACCTGCAGTAGAAGATCAAAGTTTAGACAATCCCGGCAAGACTTGAAGATCCTGACAGATACGTAGATATCATCATAAAAGAAAAATGAACTTCATTTAGGTATGTGATTTGCTCCCCCAGTAATAGATCCGTGACTGATATCGCCAAAGGTTAGTCAAAAACTTTCAGAGAGCGAAACGTACTTAGTGCAACGTAACTGCTCTCGATGAGGCCAATCCCTCCCTATCACCCTAAAGGTTCAACTGCCAGCGAAAGTATCTTTTTTTTGGAGACAAATTTAATCTTATCTTTCCATTTGAGAAGCTGGGAAACAGTTCAGGCCAATCATCCTCAAAATATTATTTCTTTGCCTTTGATAACTCTAGCCATATTCTTTTAAGTTTTTAATAATTTTTTCCTTTTACATTGTCGACCAAAGGCAGCATGTACTAGCATGAAACGTGGTTATTGCTAGCTATTCCAACTAGTGGAATTACAATGAAAATCCTAAATTACACACTTATCTGAGGACACTAATTTTACGTATTTTCACCATTCAATAAATTGCTTTCTTGCAATTTGTTTCAATAGTTTAAAAAAAGAAATAAAAAATATTATCCCTGCAATAAAGACATGAGATTTGGTTATTCTATACACTGAGTTCTTCAGTATTACACAACTTATCTTCAACCCAAACAACCCAAATACTACACACGTTAAATTATACATTAACTCAGCATACACTATAAGGCTGGAAGTTTCTGCGGTACAGAAAAAATATCTTCAGAATAAGATGTGCTACGTTAATCTTATTTCAGTAAAAACAAAATTCAGTGGACAAATAGTCTTTACTTACATATGATATATGGGGTTTTTCTTTATTAATTTTTGAGGGAAAAATACCAAATCTTCCTTAATAGGAACATGTATTCTTCCATGAATGACAAACATTAAATGAATAGAAATATTCCTCTCACTTCCAAACAAAAGAAATTGAAGGCTAAGTTGATCTTGTTTGTTCTTACTTTAATCAAACTTGTATTTTCATTTTCTTAACTCCTTTTTAGGGATAGAATTTATGTTGTAGGATGCCTTTCCACTATATCAATAACATCATAATTATTCCATTCTTAAATCTGAAAACTATAAATCAAATTTGCAACATTCTCTGTACGTTTAGCAAGCCATGCCCTGATTCTGGAGACAGGATTAGACAGCCTTGGCTTTCAAATAACTGAAAGACAAGAATAAAATTATTATCAAAGTCTCTTTTACAATCTACTTCAAAAAGACAAGCTCTTCAAGTAATAACTCAAAAGAATATAACATACAAAAGCTATTTCTAAAACCTTTTCCCAATATTCCTTTGCTGTCCATCAGGATAATCCCAAAACTGTCATCAGAATTGTACGGCTTCCCTTCCCAAACCTCTGTTTCTTTGTAACAGCAAAATAAATGTACATGAAACCGAGATGACAACAAGATGAGATGTTGACCGAAAGCATAAAACACTCGTAAACTTCATCTGTTCAGTAGAGAAACGTGAATGTTATTGACTGTATCGAGCAAAACTACTTATTGGAGGGAATGGCTGAAGGGAGGAATGCGATCAGACTCAAGTTAACTAACACAAAGTAGTACATGATATTCAAAGATTCTTGTAATCCAGACTAACAAGGTGCAGTATGAGAACAAAACTGAGAGATAACATACACCTCATCCTGTGCAACTATAATAACTTGACCCTAACATCCCGAAGTCACTGAACAGACAGCAATAAATACCAGAGCTTGCGTGGGTTAACCCATCATGAAGAATCTATCTGCTGGCTCACCTTTAGCACCCGCTCTGCCTGCTACTCCAGCCTGGCTGTAAGCAGGCAAACTCTGGGGACACAGTGGTCAGATTTAGGAGGACAAAAGCTGTAATTCATTAAAACAAAGGTGAAGTGTCTTTCTAAACAGTAGCAGATAGACTCAAAAAGAAATTATGCATTTCAAGAATTACCAGGTGAGATGCTATGGCCTGCCATAACACACAAAGATGAATTAGGTGATCAAATTTGTCGTGGCAGAGCTTAAAAGATACGAAAGCTACTTCAAACCTGTAATGCTACTGACAGGGATTCATGAAACACTTGGGGAAACAATAATAAAGCAGAGGATTTCACAAAGGAAAAAAGTTTTAATTCTGGTAGCATAACATATATCAGCCAGGTCCATGTGACTGAATACATAAGCACATGGCACGACCAGACACACACCCCCACATCTGAGAAGCACCACAGGAAAGGAGACGGTACAAGTGTCATGCCAAAGTAATTCACATGCCCCCAGTCCCAAACCCCTGCCTCTAAAGAGGAACAGGGGCTTTACTGTCTCTGGGTTGTATTTCCATTCACCTCTGCTAGTAGCCCACAGTGCTGAGTCTCCTGGCTGTTTCTCTATGACAAACCGCATGACAGTTTCCTATAATAAACTTGTTTTGCTGTGAAGCAGCAAGACAGATGAGGATCACGTCTTCAGAACACAAAGGGGACTGAAGGGCCGTAAAACTCACAGCCTTTTTAACTCAGAGCCTCCTTACTCATGAAGGTGAAGTACAGTTTTTTGCTATCTCAATAAAAACAGCAAGTACTCCCGTTGTCTGCATATGCAGACAGTAACTGCGACTTATCTGAACATATTTTCCTGGGTATAACAAAAAAATTCTAACCATAAACTTTCCCTCCAGATTTTAAATGTATCCTCCAAATTTTCTTATTTTGTCCTGCAAAAAAAGGAGGAACAAAGAACTTGACAGATAGCATATAAACCCCTGAGAAGCAGTGAATAGTCACACCCCTCCAATTACCCCAGCTAAAGGTGTGATTTTTTCCTGAGGAACATACCCTGCCTCACCACAAGCAACCGTTATTTTTATGCCATTCTATACCCTCTGAATCCCAATTCTGCTTTGAAATAATGAGGCAGAAAGAACGCTCTTTTCCGCAGTTTTAGAGAACAAAAAAGGCTAATGCTACTTATTTCACTTTCTAGAATTTTATCGACTCAAACAATTTCAATTCCTTTTTGTCTTTCTCTGTGGACTCTGAACAATGGCAAACATGCACAAACAGTTTTTACTTCATCTTGCACTTTGAGTTAGCACCTAGCTCAAGTGAAAATGAGTAAGAATTTCTTACCTAGTAAAGTTGGCTTTTCCTGCGATGATTCAGGCTCTGCTGAACACCTGCAAGACCGAAGGACTATCACACCTCCGAGCACACCATCTTCATTGGCTAGAAAAGGTGAACCTGGGTAAAATCGTTGGGGAGAATTATTTGCAAGAGGAGTAGTTCCTTAGGTATTTATTTTTTTATTTCACTTTCCTGCCTTCCCCCTTTAATCTTGTCACTAAGCACTGAAGAGACTGTCAGGTCAACCAGTGCTTTTACAAAGGCATCAGTTTATTTTTTCTCACGTTTAACTTTCTAAATAGCAATCTGCTAATCTACCAGTAATCAAAAAAGGAAAAAGAACTATATGGAATAAGAAAAAAAAATATATAGGAAATTACATTTGTGAATGCAAAACCATTTGTTCTTGGATCAAGGAAGATGTAACAATGAAAAATGGAGTGTCAAGTTGAAAAAAATCATGTCTCAATATTTAGTTCTTTCTGTACTATAATTAATACAAAGATGGCCACATATGAAAAGAATCAAGCAAATCTGGGTCACTTTTACAGTTTATTCTTTTTTCCCAATTTAAAGCATTTTGTATAGAGACATCATCAAACTGCTATAGACTGTCTTCCTTGCTGTTTTACAAATATTAGCAGAAAAGCCAAAACACATCCTACTTTTTAAAGTGGCTTTTCTGTTGTTAATTTAAGACACATGATATAAAACATCTTCTATCAGAAGCTGGAAGAGTTTTAAGTTAGCTGAATCACATCTAAGTATTCTTTTTCTGGCTTGTAATTTGAAATGAGATTCCTACAGTTTTAAATGTGGAAACAATGGTATGATTTACATATGAGTTAAAATGTCTTGAGCCACAAAATTAACCAAGCTCTTGCACGTAAGCCCAAATAGACCCTACTCACACATTTGCAATACACTGTGATTTAAAGCTGAACATACAATTGCCACAAGCATTTCAATTATTTTCTTTTAAGTAAGTCAGTATACTACGTCTAGTGTATGGACACTGTAAAAGGATTTGCTGGCCACAAGAACTTCAGAGCGGATCTACTCATCAGTCTCCTTCAATTTGCCCACAGCTATTCGTATGACGGAAATTACTCCTTTAGCGCAAATAACAACAACAAAAAACCCAGTAAGAACCAACTTCAGGATTTACTGTAAGAAAAACTAAGTTTTACCATGTTCTTTCTCAACAGAAGAGCAGCTACAGGGTGGTCAGTACAGTAAAAGCCCATATTGCAGGAAGATAATATATGTGATACGCTTAATAAACAGTAATATCTGATCTAATACAAACAGATATTATCTTAAAGCACCACTTGCTTTGTGCGAGAACTATTACTAGGTACTAATTACACCTACTGTATTACTCACCAACTGCGAGCAAATCCCTGTGAACCAAGAATCCATCCAATCATAATAGATAAAAAACCACGTTTGGTTAAAACAGAAATGCAAGGCTTCACTACTTGTAAAGAGTTTTACCACCCAAATCAAAATCTTTTACTCCAAGATGTTAAGTTTCTCTCTTATGCTTTTACTGCATTAACCAAACGCTGGCAAAATACGCGGTATGATTTCTGCAAGCAAATGAACAACAAAAGTGGTTTTCTCCATAGGGCACGTGCATCCTTTAATCTTTATTTCAGAAACTCAAGATACTTCAAAGACAATGTCTTAACTTGAACTTGGTCTTCAGACCTGATCTAACACTCAATTGCAAAAATTATTCAGACCATAAGCCATCCTGCAGTGAAAAGGCATTGCGAACAGAAAATAGTTTGGGTCTGTTTGTGGTTTTTTGGGGTTTCTTATATTTTCTTTTGGCTTTTTTTTTTTAAATAAGTAGAGTTTCTCCTCCTCTTTCAAGGCCTGTGAAAGGTTCTTTCCAAGTTTTAGCAAAAATACTAATAATCTCTTTAATCAGAACGGTCAAAAGTGTTCTACCGCAGCAGAACCCAGCCAGCAAACAGTAGGTAAAGCAGACGGCACACTAAAACACTAAGACTGGATGAATGTGTATAAAAACAGACAGCGACTACTGATTTTAGACTTGATGTCACTAACGTCTGGTTCTAGAAATGCTTGCAGTGGGTTAATCACTCACTTTTTTTTTCTTTTGTGTTTTTCCTTTCTCGCACACTCAGGAAAGAGTAGATGAAAGAAAAGTCTGTAAATAAACCAATCACGTTTCTTCATTTTCCTAGTATTTTTGTCAACTATATGCTATCGTCACCAATCAATTTTTCAATAATCTGAGTAACTTTTACATGCTAGGCTCTCCCTTTTTAAACTCTAAGAGAAAACTTGGCAGCACATTTCTTTCCATGTAAAGAGTCTGCAGCAAAACCTTTTCATCACTACATTTTCATCAGAATTCTTTCATTTGTACAGGGATTTCTTTCAAGAACAAAACATCCATCTTCTTCAATGGAGGACAGAATGAGAAAAGTAACGACTCAAAGTATGTGTTTTGTGAGACATTTTTTAAAAAGGGGTTTGAAAAAAATAATGTAAAACTTGAGCTTCAAGCAGGTAAGAAAAACTCTTACGCTTAAAATTTCATCCAAAGAGATGGTCTACCTATACATGCACCACTATGCTCATGAGAATCCCAGTTCTGCCAGCATAAATAGCATTTATTGCCCCAAATTCATACACAATTGTTTTCTGAACCAAGTTACTTCCTTCAAGGATTATGCACCATGGGAGCTTTGTTACTAGTCCACAAAATGAAAGGCTTTGAAGTCCAGGCTAAACACTCAAAAGCTAGAAAACTAACTGTATTAATTCAGCCTTTGCTGAAGGACATTGTCACTCTACTGTTATTTCAACCAGAAAACTCAAGAGGAAGATTAATTTAATAGCACCGCACATGATAAAAGCATGATAAAGTACAGTTTTAACCTCATGACTTAGAAAACACCCCAGATAAGCAAGAAGCTGACTTCTTTAAGAAAAGCACAAGTTGGACCCTTGGAATAAGGACAAACGTTGGTTATGCCAAACAAGACCAGGTCTCACTGCACGAACATTGTAAGAATTGACCACAACAGTATTACCGGGGTGATACAGAGAGGAGTAAAATGGCTTAGAGTGACTTGCAGTGGGTAATTTGAATAGAGTATTAAACCAGGAGATGTCTAAAAAGTTTGTGTTATGCAAACAAAGCAAGGAAGATGGGATGCACGATCTCTCCCACAGACGCAATTTGCCCAGTGGTGCACAAAATCAAAGCCCAGAACCTACAGGCCACCCTCATTTGTAGCACCTCGACCAATATACTACAACACAACGATGAAAACTATGGATCATGTTGGCTTTCTTGCTGCAGCCAGTCACGGTTCAGAGCCATAGCACTAGAGATTGAGCCAAAATACAGTTGCAACTCAAGAAATTACTTTGATTTCGTATTGTCAGCTGAGCTACTGAAGCTTTTAAATTTTTTTTTTAAAGAAAAATGCAGAGACAACTTTTAATCTTCTACGCCGTTTTATCATCAGCTGCAGAATGAACATTATTTTGCAAAGGAGAAAGTCTCAAACAAGAACGTATCCCTACTTCTCACCTCCAAACACAAACAGCAAATGAAGAAACAAACACATAGCCACTTGCAAAACCCCTGCAATGGTTCATGATGTTCTCGCCCACACCACTTCCACAGGCTGTCCGGTTTCCCACTCCTGCCAGAGGTTGCCATCCACAGAGCTGTCAGAAGCAAATTGCATGACTACACCCCCACCCGTTCCGACTGCTTTCACCAGCAATTTCAGCTAAACTATCTCAGTGCAAAATCAGCAGCACCACAGTAGGTGCCTCCAATTCATTGCAGTGACTAAGACACGGGGAATCAACTTTTAAATGGTGGTAGTAAAAACTAATTGTCCATAGTAACAACATTACAGTATTCTACACTTCAGTAAATTCAGAGAGACTGTTTCTCCTCCCCTAAAAATCAGACTCTAAGTCAAATTAAATACACGCTGAACAGCACATTATTTAAAACACAGAACATACTTTATTTTCCAATTAAAGTAATTTTAAAAAAAAAAGTTAAAAGAGGGATTCAAATACATCTTTTTAAACAAAGATATTTCTGGATATACAGACTTGTTACTGAGGATTACAATTATGCTAATGAGTGTATTTTAACACAGCAATACAATGCAAATGAGTAGGTGTATGTTAAGCAAGATTCCGGACAGCTGAACGCTATGCACCCATTACTGAATATGTAAAAATAATGGTAAAAAGTAGTATTATAATGTATTTCTAAACAAAAACCATGCACTGTGCACAGGAATGAATTTAAGTGTTCTCAAAACACTGTGAATTCAAAGGTTAGGAACATATTTCATTAATTTAGTTCTAAAAAACATTTTGTTTGAGAAAAAGAAATAAAAGTGAAGACTTCTGTAAAAAATAACAATGTAAGTAGCAGCATTTTTTCATATACATTATAACTGATTAGTATTTAAACAGGAAAAGGTGCAACTGAAATACAGCCATGTATATTAAAGTCCTAATATATATTAAAGTCATTCCTTTTCATTAAAAGGAAAGAGTAATCTGGCTCCCACATTCCTACATCATTTTTGTTCTCTCTGTATTCTTAAGAATGATAAATCTTGCTGTACAATTAAAACTTCAATAAAAATAAAACAAAATATGCCTACTAGCCAAGAAAAAAACATTTTTTTACTGCAATAAAATAGAATTGCTAGACAAATCTTTGATCTAATAGCTTGCTAACAACAAAACTACAAAAACCTGTGACTTTTAATACCATTTTACGTCTCACAAAACTCATCATTCCTTCCCAGTTACAATGGTATAACACTGAAGAATTTGGCATGAAAAAATCCAAAGCAAAACTTCAACTACAGCATTAACGAATAATGCTAGCACTGACTGCCCACACCAGAAAGAAGGGGGAGGAAATAACAAAGAAGCATTTTCTTGCAGTGGTTTTGGTTCAATCCTCACCTCTCCCAGTCACAAAATTATATTTTACAACATACATTTCCCTCCTTCAAAGCTCAACTATTCTGTTATTGCTAGGTGACGTACAGAAAGCATTATCAAGATTTTATTTATCGATTTTGTAGGTTATTAATCTGCAGTAATGGTCTCTTCAAAAGAAGCAAAGAGGTCTTCATAGCAGCTTCACATTCACCGATCCCATCGCATTCTGCAAGAGCAACCACAACCAAACACCAAGACCTGGGTTCAGCCTCGGACCAGGGATACAGCAGAGAGATTTCACAAGAGTTAAGGCCTCAATGGCCTCAATATTCAGCCTTGCTCTGGAGGAACCACAGCTATAAGCGACGAACATTCTTCTAAATCTCCTGTAAATTAAGCTACTCCCATGCTGAAGGTTGCCTACTCCAAAGCATGTGGTCGATAAGACTTTATTTCTGATCCTTTTTTCCCCATTTGTAGCTACTGGACAGATCCAGCCTAGCACAGATTCGGTACTGAACTGTAAAAGAAGTGTTTTATTTACACTTACCCAGCCGAAGGACTAACCAGCTGTTCATCAGATGTTTTACATTCATACTCTTCCATAGTGGAGAAACCATTACCAGCTTCATTGTTTACATTAGCTTTCAAAGTCTTCAGAGCTTTGCTCTAAATACTGACTGTGGTGCAGTGTAACCAATTAAGTACTTTCGCATCCCCCAGTTTTAACAGAGCGCAGCTAAACAGTTCTAAATCTTCTCATGCTGTAATGTGAGTGAAATTCAGGTTGTTTTCAGGTCAATCCATAGATCACCTACGCCACTGGCCACTGTCAGTTTGTATACAGAATGTGTTTAAAAAGAAGTTGTTTGCCATTGCCACTCTGCTTCTGCTATGTATTCCACTGAACTTCAAGCGAACAATTTAAATAAACATTAGAGGAGTATACAAGCACCAAATGAAGCCTGCTTTTAATTTCATGCACCATTATTTGTTAAATGTTTAAGCGCAAGCTGTCTGAAACCAGAGATCTTTATATTTTATGATAAGTAAGCTTAATTTAAAACATCTGTTTAGAATTTTTAAAGAAGGTGGATGAAAAAGCACCTGTACTTTCAAACTTTACAGGTCAGATTATAAGAAATTAAATAACTAAGGATACTGCCGTCCAATAAAATCACAACGCTTTTGATAAGGAGAAGCAGAGTCAGGACCTAGACAAATCCTCATGTAACAGCACCATGTTGTGTTAGTTTTTCAGCTGGTTTTATCGCACAGGTAACAAATAAGCCTATTCAATTCTCTCTACTGTCAATACAAACTTGAGAAATTGTAAACTTATGGTGGATGAAGTAGATGAAGCTTCAGGATCACTTCATTCTCTTCCCAAATCTTTTCCTCTATGTCACGGAGAAGACATAATAATGCTTCCATAGCAGCCTTCCTCCGTTATGAAACCACAAAGGATGCTACGAAGCTTAGTGTGAGGCAGAGCATTATAAAGCAACACCACCAGCGTGTAATGACAGTCACTGGTGGTCTTGTAACTGTTTTTAAGTATGACGCTTTTTTCCCCACCAACCAGCAAACACATAATTAGGAAATTCATATTCTATGATTCCTAACTGCCCAAACTCTTTCTCCCAAGAGAGGTACATGACAAAAAATTTCTAAAGGAGAAAGCATCAGCGTTATCCTTCCGCTATTACCTTTCTGCAGGCACTGCTCATTTGTGAGCTGAAGCACAACTTAACAATACAAAAATAGACAAACAGATTTCCGCTAAGGAAAGGACAAATAGCAGATTCCATCCATGTCTTTCAGCTCATTATTTCTAATACTTTATAAGAAGCTTTAAAGTACAATTCGTAACGCTGCCGTTGTTAAAAGCCCAGATTTCCCGCCAATGAGATGACACAAACATTTACTCTAAGTCTACATTCCACAAACTTGGCCACATTTGAAAGGAATGATGAGTAACAAGATCCTCTGTTCTTCTGTTTGGAAGGTATTTGTGTTTACAGAACACCATTCTTCGACGGCGTACCAAGTCTTTAGCGCTCTTCAACTGAAAATGGATATCTGGATAGCCCATTCCATTTACAAAAAATCTATATTTAATTTCTCTCACCTCCAATTCAACCATCAATTGCACGTTATCCATAGTAAGTTGGCTCTGAGAAAGGATGAGAGAAGCACATCTGCCATTAGTTTGTTCATCACCTGCTGTTTAAACAGCACTCACTGTTTAAGCCAGGCATTCCCTAGCTGGAAGGATTCCCAGGGCCTTTGCGGAGACTCGGAGAGTTCTGTAAACAGGAAGCACCAATCCAATGGCAACTGCCAAAATCAGCTGTTCATCCCTCCAACACAAGTAATGCACATTTTGACTTCTGACAAAACGTTCTAAACATTTTAGCTCTGCTTTGTTAAAACTTTTTTTTTTTTTTTTGGCTGTGGTCCATTATAACTCTGGTGAAAGTTTGACATGACCACAAAACAGGGCTTTTAGAAAGAGTAGCAGGAAAAGAATCCATGCCATCAGCAAGGAGGCTATTAGCCCCTTTTATCCTATTGTTTCACACTGGTAAGAAAAGCTGCATCCCACTATATATCCTGAGATATCAACTAGCATATCAGCATCTAAGAAAATTAAGAGGAAAAAAACCTATTTTGTGTAAGCCAAATGTTTTAAGCGTAATGCATTTTTTCAACTGTCGCACTGTATTAGCAAGACGTAACTTTGCATTCCATCTTCAGAATTGCCAAGATCCCCCAAAATTACACTACTGGCTACAAACTTAGCATTATGTCACATGTAAACAGTAAGATGTATCTAGATTTTGAGGTTTTCATAGAATCACAGGGTTGGCAGGGCCCTCTGGAGATCATCTAGTCCAACCCCCTGCCAGAGCAGGGTCACCCAGAGCAGGGGGCACAGGAACGCGTCCAGGCGGGTTTGGGATGTCTCCCTCCCTGGGCAGCCTGGGCCAGGGCTCTGCCACCCTCAAGGGAAAGAAGTTCCTCCTCATGTTTAGGTGGAACTTCCCATGGTCAAGTTTGTGCCCGTTACCTCTTGTCCTGTCCCTGGGCACCACTGAAAAGAGCCTGGCCCCATCCTCCTGACACCCACCCTTTCAGTATTTATAGGCATTGATAAGGTCCCCCCTCAGCGTTTTTTCTAGACTAAAGAGACCCAATTCCCTCAGCCTTTCTCCATCAGAGAGGTGTTCCAGTCCCCTCATCATCTTGGTAGCCCTTTGCTGTCCCCTCTCCAGAGTTTTCCTTCAATCAGTCTTCACTCATAAGACAGCTGAGGGCAAACTACACTTTATGCTTTCTAATCAAAACAGAGAATCCAAACACTTCACCTACACAAAAAATCCCCACAGCTGTATCTTTATTTTTTCCCCCCCATGTCAGCACTGCCCCAAAGTACAACCAAGAAGATAATAAACACACGTCCTGTCAGGCAACAAAAACTTGCAGTGGTAAGTTTCTGAAAATATAAGTCAGATCTATCCCTAATTAAAACGTGAAACTTTAAAAAGGAATTATAAAACGCTTTTTTTTCAAATTTGCTTATCACAAAAAGCATGAATTTGATACTGTCATTCTTTTCACTTTCCCTTGCTTTGTTGGTTTTAGCCTGTTTTCGCAAGGCAATACGCCACCACGCTGTTCGCCTGGTATCTCTGTCAGTGCAGCTCCTCTCTTTCATGGCATTTGATAGTATCAGGTATAAGAAAAACTTTAGCAACATTCAATATGTCGTGAAGTCCAATAGAAACATTTTCACACCTTCAGTAAAGTATGTAATGTATATATCATACACTATCTGAGCACGTCAACATATATGCCAGAAACCTCACTGGAATCTATGCTATCTTCAAAAGTTCAAGCAAGGTATTTTAAAATTCCACATTTATGTTTGGGTTATGACTTGAAGAAAGAAAACAAGATCTACATTCAAAGGAAATTAAACATCACTTTTTCAAGAAATTAATCTCATCATGTAATTAGCAAACCAGAATCTGTCTGTCCGAAGCATTTAATTAGAACATGCAGTGGTTTTGAGGTCTATTATATTTAAAAGGGTTAACATGATGAATAATTCTTATTAATGCTCCTAAACCACCAATTCTAAAATATGCAATTGTACACCACAGGCAGTGACTCAGGCAGGAAATTCTTTCTTCAAACCTCTCCGGGTATTCTATGACTCACATAACAATTGAGATATTTCCAAGGGTTTTCCTTTAGATTTCCTAAATTATTCTTCTGTAGTTTGATTTAACATTTTTAAGATGTAACACAACGCTAAATTTGAAGCCAACTGCAACATAAGCCTTTAACTGAAATCACAAAAATAAGTATATTTTATTTAATAGGGTTAGTTGCATTTTAAGCAATGTTATGCAATGTTTAGGCAATCAGCAACATACACTTACCAATAAACTTGTTTTGCATAGTCTCTAGGAGAGCTTGGTGAGCATCTTCTGTTTGCAAAGCACACGAACACTCTCTGGCCAGTATGGTTCGGACAAGGTGCTCTCCACAACCTAAAGAAATATTAAGATTGTAAATAGTCAAAATACAGATACCACTTATGAAAAAACTCTGTCATTCTTTTACATCATCATAGCCAAATCTTAAAAATTTTTAAAAAAGAGATGCCTATGGCAGGTTTCTGCCGTATTTTTTTATTTTATTTTTTAGAGAGTGATCCTGAGTCACATGAAAATTCAGTGACATTAGCAGTTTTTCTCACAACTTCCCTGAAATTTCTACTGGATGAAATCATAAACCAAAGCAGGTTAAGTGCAGAAAGAAGAAACAGAACTAGTGAGAACAAACAGCGAGACTGTGTCTGACTTCATCTTTATCCAGATCCTGTGATTCTCTCTCAAAGAATCCACTTAGTAATTGTTCTCACAGGAACGATCCTTGGATACACGTCTCAAAGAACACCTTTAGGGAATGCCACAGTAACTCCTTTGCATGACGCAATCTTCTATTTAGTCCATCTTAATTTAGCCTTTTGTCAACAAAGGAATATGTGAATTTTCTTATGCTTTTTTGACAGGGTGGCTGCTCATTGGACTTCTAATAAAAATCTGTGCAATCTTTAAAGGTTTTTCTTTAAGAAACTAAAAGGCTCCAGCAAACAACCACTTATTGACGAAGACAAATAGGTCATTAGTGCTACTCTTACTCTGTAGGAAGGCTTTCACACCTCCTGTGTTTCTCCCATGCTCTTTTCCATTCCTGTAATGTCCTTTGGGACATACAGCTGTGGCCAAATGGTAGAGTGCATGTTTATTGGATCAAAGTTTTCCTGGAGAGGGAAACACGTTGGTGATACCTTCTGCATCCATGCAAAAATCATTATACTACGGTGCCTCCCATTTGTTGACACATTTCCTCTACGATAAGGGAGCAGACGAACCAGCTAGAAGGCAGCTAACCAAGCACCAGTTAAGCTGAAATGTGTTATCCCAGTTAGGAAAAAAGGAAAAACCACAACTAACAAATTTAACAGCTGTAATATGATTTTAATTATCTAAATTGACTTGATTTGATTGCATCAGATTTGTGACTTCAGCATATAACAGGGCCTAAAACTGCATTAGACACCAGAATAGAGAGAGAGAAGTCAAATACAGTCAATTCCCAATTATCTATATATATTTCTAGTAAATTTGTCATTAACCATGACAAGATGTAAGCACTGTGCTGCCTCCATACCAAAGATCAGCTATAATCCAGCTGGACTTACCAGCTCAGGTGCAGAACTACAGAAATACACCTATGCAGCTTGCAGAGACAATTTTGGCTGGAAACAATCTAGCTGCTTCCACATGGCAGAGAGCCGGAGCTGGTAAGACACCAGACCTAAGCTGGCTTCAGACAAAGGCAGCTCAGTCTCCACGGATAACATTCACTTTACTGGAACCACTAACAAGCCTGGAACAGAGAAAACTGAGCGGGTCTGGCTGAAGCCAGCCTAGATCTGGCACAAAGAAAGAACTAATAAATAAACCCAACCCAAACTGGCTCCAGTGCAGCCTGCTGAGCGCCTCAATGCTGTGCTCCCCAGTATGCTGAGTTCAGAGCCCTGACTGGTCTGGGCACAACGTTGCATGAATTCACATCGTCGGGTCTAGCACTGTGTCTCGGAGCTACTCACAGACCGGCTTCTTGTTCTTGCCACCATATATAAGTCCTAATTAACATGGCAAACTACTCCAAGAATCTCTTGTTCTGGTTACTGCTCACGCAATTACATCCTTCCCCTTAAAGGCAAAGTGACTTTACAGATGCTGTTCTTCAAACACTGCTAACACAGGAAAAAAAAAAAAAAGGACTCTTCATCTCTTCATCCCGCATTTCCAAGATTAAACACTAAACAAAAAACCCCCTATGGAGCATTATATATACATTAGGTATCAGAGAAGAAGCTCAGGGACCAGAGCGCAGAAAAACTGTGTGCATGTGTACTAAACCCTTGGTATCTTCAATCGCCAAAATTACACCTTAGCCTTCAGTGACGTATTCCTTCTAATGGGCAGCGTCCCCCTTTTGATACAATTCAGTTTAACTGAATTGTCTGAAGCAAGGTACTGGGCCATTGACTCTACATATAACTGGCACTGCAGAAAGACAAGACATTCTCTGTATAGCAAACAGATTGAGTAAAAACCAGTTAGAAATTTAGGGGAAAATGGAAGAACTGAAATGCTACAACAATTACACAGCAAAGGGAGGCAGCTCTTGAGAGCACAAGAGAAAAGCGTTTTCATTGAGACTTCCAAGCTCTGGTGTTATTTAGAGAAGTGCCCCGGTTAGGATATTATCTTAAAGAGGCTCACACACCCCAGTGTCCTCAACAGCTGCTTACAGGAGGGTCTCTCCATGCATTGCCTCATTACTTCCATGTTCCAAAGGTTTTGTCCACAATAGAACTGAGAGTTATCTAATAGTTATTGAAGACAAAGTAACGAAGAAAGAACATGCAGAAACTGCAAGATGCATTTTACCCATACAACATGGCTATCACTTTTTTTTTTACACTAAGAAAATGCAGTCATTGTGAAGTTTTGCTGTAAAGAATAAAACTAAACAAGCATATGCTCCAGCAAAAACTTAGCAAATTGATTTTTTTCTTGAATAGAACCTGTTAACGCCTTTAAGTATAATACTTAGACCCTATGTGAGGCAAAAAGCATGGGACTTAGAATGCAAATCGACACAAAAATCAGAGTGAGCCCATGCCTCTCCTATGCATCAAGTAATAAAACCAGATGTTACGACTTCACAATTTTTAAGTAATTCCTAAATTGGCATCAAAAAGACAATAGCCATTTTTTAGCATGATGTATAATGTTATTTTCCCCCCAAGAGAATGACTTTATTGAAGAGTTCCCATAACATCGAGTCTGCTACACAAAAAAAATTAAGAGAGAGAAAACTTAATATGGGTTAAGAACAGCTGCAGCCCACTGATGCGATCCAGGATCAACCACAAGGAAAGCAGCCTTGCAATTCTACTAACACATCACACATCTCTACATCCCCACAGACAAAATCATTTCTTTTTGTCATATTTATGTCAACCTATAAGGCAGCGAACTTACAGACTGCTGCTGGCAGTCTATGTAAAAATCTTTCAACACATCACATGCCAGCAATCTGCAGGGACAGATAACTAATGAAAATAATCCCCTCGTTTCAAAAAGAAAAAAATGTTACTGCAGTTTTTGATGTAGGAACATCTATTTTTAAATAAGAAAAACAACTAAGCAGTGTTTCACATCTTTTGACCAGATAAAGGCTGGGAAAAAGAATTACCCTAATTATTCCAATAGAATTGCCCTTCCTATTATCTCAAGTTAGAAGGAAATACTAGAGTGTGAACTGCTTTGTAGGTTTAGCAGACCTGTATGTCTCTATAGTCTTAAACTGGGAAAACTCTCTAGATAATATTAAGGCTAGACATAAAACAAACGTATACAGAATCACCGTAATCGAAACCTAATTTATAACTTACAGTGTAAAGCTGTGGGCTCAAATTTATAGTTCCATTCACTTGTAATCTAACCACCAGCATTAGCCAACTTCCGAAAAGGTTTTATTAACATGACTCAAGACAACTACTTTAACGCATTTCCAAATCATGCACATAAGCTGATGAAAATGTAAATCTGATTCATTTGCTTAACTATCTCACATCATACTACATTTAACTGTATGTGTTATTATACTTTGAGGTTTTTCACTGAATAATAATGAAACCAAACCAACTGGGACTCCTAATAAGAATTTTTCAATTCTACATCGAAGTCTCAAATGCACTTGTTTTAGTAACTTTCCTGTAAACAGTTCGAATCATTTCATTATCCTTTCCCAGTTAAGATGATGACTCCCTCAGTAACCTGAAGCTCATTATATGTCAGAGACAAAGGCTTTGCAATGACAGATCAAAGCTTCCATAAGCCTTCACACAAGAGTGACTCAAATGGAGATGACTATCGGGAAAACTGGGTTAAATTAGTGCTTCTCACTGTTTCGCATAGTAAACAAATTATTTTCCTAACCCAGTAATATTGTGCAAACACCACGCTGCCTACTCATAACTCAGCTGCTGACAAAAATACTACTGTTGGAACTACTGTTGTCTATGTTTGTAGGGGTAAGTACAGTTCGTTGTCCTCCTCTGGGATCGCTGCTGGCAAAGCGAGCAATGATCTATAGGAAATGTATATTCTACTTGGATAAATAAATACAAAAAGGGACAAAGATTACCATTTTGATGTAAGTTTCTCACTTCCTAGGTTAAGGGGAACTAAGTTTAAAGCCCAGACTCCTAAAGGCACACGGCACCACCAAGCACCTATGACAAGGGAAGCAAAGAAGAATGAGGCTCAACCGCCACAGCACATTTATCTTGCCCTCTAACCAACAGGTTTGGTGAGAACCAGAATCTTAAAAGAAACAAAAAAAGAGAACCAAACCATCAAACCCCACACCTGTCTTCAACTAGAAGTTTACAACCCTCTCTGAAAACCACTTGGAGATCATACAGAAAACCTCTGGAGATCACACAGAAAGCATCAGGACTGATTTTCAGAGACACATATCATCCTGGATCATGCTTTTAACGCACTGTTGCTTTCAAAGTGCAAAGCTGACCAACAGTGAAATATTACTTCCCTTTTCTCTGAGTTTTTATATGTGTAATTTTTGAAAATAATACCACTTTTCCTATTCAAACACTCATCGATTCATATAAGATCCCCACAAGAACAGTCTGGGAATCTACAACCTTTTTTTTCATAATCTCTTTTTTCTTCTGCTATCCTATTATAACTTAACAGTTATATATGTATCAGTAGTCCTCTCAAGTTACTATTTCAGCCAAAAATAGCACAGAGAAGCACAAAGCCCTGAACAGGCATTTTTTCGAGCTTCAAGCACGGCAAGATGGTCGTTCCTGCACTCCACACCCCATGCACCAGATGTTGCCGATTAGTGAATCCCAGATCAGGCAAACCAGAAGTACCTGTTATGTTGTACAGAGCTGTACAACAAGCGAGATACACGCCTTCCTCCAGAGGAATGAGAGACAGGAACCCATCACGGAAACCTGTTACTATGCTGACAAACGACAATAAATTTTCCGCTGTCATTCACAATTCTAGTAGTGAGCAGATACTCTATAAAGCAACTCTTTGGTACCCAAATATCAGAATAGGCACAAGACAAGAAATGTATCGAAGTTGCCTATCTTAGCCAGAACAAATATGAGCTGTACACCTTACTGACCCATTTAAGATTTTTTTTTATTACAGTCCATAAAGTTACACAGAAGTATGTTCCACAATTCACAATTTCAGTGTTTTCTGCATATACCTGATCACCTTCGTAATGAACAAAGCTCAGCAAGTTTTATGAGCATATGAACCACTAGCCATTATGCCATAGAGCCAGGCCTAGTCTTTGCATTTCAAGTACTGTTTAGCGGGATGCATATGTCAGTCTTTAAGCTCTTTTTGAACATTTTGTTCGGTTTAGATTGTCAGCAAATGGAACCCATGTAATTCAATAGCATAGCACTGGACAGGTACGCACTGCAGCACGGTAGCCACAGAGACAAGCCAGATGCTGTTTGTGAAAGCGTCAAGTTGCTAAACTGAGAAAACGGACAAGCCAGTAACATAAAAGTTAGAGCTTCAAATTTTGTATTTTTCCTTCCTAAGTGATAGTTTAATAGTTAATAGCTCTATTCTGTAGTAAGTTGCTAGTTAGCCTATGCACAACTTCCACAACAACCGAGTTACTAGGGTTTTTTTGTGGGTTTGGTTGTTGGGGTTTTTTTTTTACAATTGTTAACATCTTTGATTTTCAGCTATTACATTGGACACTATTTTACACTGCATACTATTTTGAAGGAAAGGTAAGAAATCCGAGCTATATTCAAATGTTAATCTAGTCCTCTGTACCAAACAGTAACTAATACTCTACTTAATTCACAGGTTATACAAGTCTTAGCTTGCTATAGTTTTTGGTCCTTAATTTGAGCTTTGTGCAAGAAACTAAGGATGAAATTACTGTTTTTTCCTCAGCATAGTGACTTCTCCAGTAGACTTCAAATGCTTGAAATAACCACAAGAAGAAGGGGAAGAACCCAGCACAATATAAGCTCAACATCCCATACAATGTGTGCTCTGCATCTTATAATGTTCTACCAATGGACCCAAGATGGCAAGCGAAAGGAAGGCCTTCTGCAGCGCAAGGGCCTCCGAGCAGCGTGTCAGAAAGAAATTGTTTTTCTCCTTCTTTTGATGGGAGATGCTTTCAAGTCAGGAAATTAGAAACAGGTGTGCCAGAGGGCACACACACATCCATGCACCACACTGAAAAACAGGCGTTTTCAATTTTCAGACATGAAAGAGACTCCTGTTGAATGGAAGGAGAAATGAAAATCTAGCTCGCTTTCTGCAAGCCATAAGCAGAGAGCTTATGGAGCTCTGACAAGCTGCCGGAGCCTGTCTAGCTATTGAAACATACAGTACCTCAACACAAAGTGTTGGAACTCGTTTTAAAGGAGTACAAAATGGAAACTTGCATTACTCACATTCATGCGAGAATGGAAAAATTAATCTAGTTTACTCCTCTGCCAAAGTATGACTCTTCTCTTTTCAGAAGTTAAAGATAGAAGTTACAGGTTATCTGTATTTTATTATCTATTCCATACAGCGGAGTCTGAACCTGGGCCTGTTAAGTTGCTTCAACTTTGATGTTGTTATTTTCAGTTCAATAGCAGCGCCTAGAATAGAAGTGTCAGTTAACAAGTTAAAAATCTACTATTTCTGCTTTATTTCCCAAGTAACTTCTAGTTATGCCTAATGGAAAGACAGTGAAACCTGTATTTTAGTAAGCTCTGGCTGTCATTACCAGCATCTCCAGGAAGAGCTGACTAAAACCTTGCAAGCCAATGATTTTAAAAAACAAAATACAGTACAATAAAAATATATTGCTAATTAATAGGTATTAAAATAAAAATTTAAAGTTGAATTCTGAAAAGACATCAAATGCTACAGTCTAGCATAATGCAGGACAGTACCCAATTAAAGTTGCTCAACTTTTAGCTTTCTGTACTCCTATCAGTTCCTGCATCTTGCCTTCAAACTAGCAGGGGAAATTTTTAACTTACTGACCTGCTGCCAGGAAGAACACCTGCAAACAAAAGTCCTGTCCAATTCCTAAAGCATTGATCCTAGAGGGATCAATGGAGCACATTCTTATTGCAGACAGAAAATTCTTCGATGATTTAAGTTCCAAGCTAACGAACACCTACTAAGAATATGCACATGGAAATTTTCCAAAAAAAGTTGTAACTTCAGTAAATTTGGGTAGGTTTCAAAGATAACAAAAGACAAATTCAACATCCAGGCAAACTGTGTCTCAAGTATCTTCTCTAAGGAAAGCTGGGAAAACTTTCTGTATCTTTAATTTTATAATATGGGCAAAATAACTAAAATCACTCGGAAGAACAACTCATCCAGCTTTTCTACAATTCTAGAGAAGGGAAAAAAAAAAGTCTAAAGAGTTAAAACATGCCAAATGTATTAATCCTTCACTTCTAAATAGTGGGAAATGCCAGATAACTTTAACTATTAAAAAAGCTATTTGTTTCAATTATCGTGAACAAGAAGAATGTCAGATATACCTCCAAGAGAGGTTAGAATGAAGAATAACTCCATTAAAGTGGCTGTGCATTTTACACTCCCCTTTCCACTTAATATATTTTGAAAGATTAACTTTAGTTAAACTGAAAAGGAAAAAGCAAACGACTTTTTTGCCTAGTCTTTGATTAGAAGCTTTCTCCCAATCACAGAAAAATGTTTAAGACATAAAAGAGAGCTCGGTTTGCTGCTATCTCCATTTCCCTTTGTATCATTGCATCTATTTGAAGCCATCTGGGCAAGGTACGGCAAATAGAATCATAGAACATAGAATGGGTGAGGTTGGAAGGGACCTTTAGGATCATCAAGTCCAAGCATTAACCTGCCCTGACAAAAAAACACTTCTAAACAATGTCCCTCAGTACC
>VXBO01000355.1:821658-850633 GCA_013400135.1 Rhinoptilus africanus
TTAATTTTAATATAATTCAGAGTTCATGTGTTGAAATGTCTCCAAAAATTGATACCAAAAAAACTAGAAAGATTTTACTTGTTTACACAGAATCTGAATTTTAGACTGAGAGTTACAGAATAAACCTTGAATCTAAGGCCCTTTATATTCAGTCAGTTCTAAGTTCCACTGTCTCCTCCATCCTGTCTTTAGAAAGTTTTCATCTTTTGATTTCAGTTGTCCCACCCCTCTTAAACTATAGCCATAAAATGTGAGTTTTACAATATCCTGTATTTTATAAACCATGAAGTAACTTTTGAAAAGCCAAAAAAAATAAAACCAAAGACAGTGTGGCTAAACAACAAGGCCAAGAGACTGCTAGAGGTAAGAAAATACCGTTCAAAAAGTTGAAGTCATGCCCAAACAAATACAGAACAACCACCTTTGGCACATTTAATACAGAATCACGATAAAAATGGCCAAAAATATTCGAGAAACAATTTGCTAAAGGCATAAGAACTAATACCAAGTCCTTCCTGAACATGCAAAAGCAGGAAGCCTGCCAGCATCCACAGGGCCAAGACAATCTCAAGATGTAAGAGCATGTCTTCATGAAAGCTACATGAATTTGGAAGTACTTCTATGGCAACGCCTTTTCTTTTATTCAAGAGGAAGGTATTGAAAGATGTGTCTCAAATTGAAGCTTTGATAGAAGGATTTTAGAATAAAATTAATAAAAATTCAAGAATAAAACCTACTGTGTTACTAACTGTGGCACTAGAACTAACACTTTTCTTTTTTCCAAGAAAGCTTCTACAAAGGGAAACCACCACAAAGTAAGAAAAGCAGTCCCAGCAAAATTTAAATAACTGGGCTTCTAAGTACAAAAAGAAATGAGAAATATTGAGAAAGCAATCCTGACCTATTAAAGCCAAAGGTATCTCCAGCTTCTAAAGTCCAAGTATCATGAATTGCTAGAAACTTGGATAACACAGTGGAGGTGCTTTTCCCAGTCCTGTACTTTTCTTTGAAGACCTGCAAAGACCATCTGTCCGAAGCAGGACACCAAACTAGCTGGAGCTCTGGTTTGACCCAATGTGTCTATTCTTATGTTCCTGCCAATTCTGCATGGATTTCAATGTGCTAAAGTTTGTATTCTGTATACTTGGAATTACTATTCCAAACTCTCTTTCCCCACACCAGGGGTTTTCCCCAACCTGTTCAACATCTTGCTGATCATAGCTTCCAAAACCCAAAGACATGAGCAATTTCCTAAGTATGGAATCAAAATAGTTTACAAAACCTAGCCCTTAAAAATTGCTTGTGGGAAACTAACGCCAAAGAATATCCTTCTTCAAGACTGAATACAGAGCCTGATATAACAGCCTCTCAAGGCTTGACTTTCCTTCCTCAGCTATCACTAAAAGAAGTTAAAAAGTCTCAACCAGCACAAATGTGAAACCTTTTATTTCACATAGAATCCTTAAGTTAAACTTATATGGTTTAACATGTATAAATAATTTTGAGCATACTTTAAATAAAGCTTTAAGGGAATCATAGTTAAACTTTCATTCAAGATTTTTTTTGTATTCTAAATGCGATTTGATGAATCAGCTATTCTGTGAAGTTATTTAACAATAAATATTAAAGTCTACACATACAGTACACAATACACACAGCAACCAAAGCCTAATTTTCTTCTCTCCCAGCCTCGCCCCTACAACAGAAAAAAAAATCCCTGTAGAAAACGTTAGGATAAATTTGTGCCAAGTTTACCACTTAAAGACAAATTAAAATGAAGAGACTTGTGAAATTAATAAAATGTTATACTGTGAAAACTACAGAAATCTAAACTGATTGAAAGTTTCAGTTATTTTATGTACATATTTTAAATGCTTTTACATACATGCATATATGTCTGTATGTAAAATGAAACGTGAAATGAACGTGCACACACACAGTTTTAATTTAAACATAACATGCAAGTTTCATTTGTTGATTTTTTTTTTTAAATATATGTCCACACAAAACCAATTCAGAAAACTACAAAACCAATTTAGAAACCTATAAGAGGGGGTTATAATCACTATTACAGATACAGTCTAGTCTAATTTTAGGTACACACAGTGACCACCTTATCTTCTCTTAGGAAGCACTGTCATTCTTAGAGCCTTCCAAATCAGGGCATCTCCTGGAGTTCAGGTAGTACCTTTACTTTCTAAAAATGTCACCCAACAATGGTGTATGTTAACATATCATTTTCTTGCCCAGCCTCAGCAATTTCACCTTTTGAGTATTTGCAGATGTTTATGCCCCATTCCCATCTCCTGTTGTGATCCAGCCATGTCGCGAGTTTCATTCTTTCAACCTTTCCTATAATTCGATTTTTCCATCCCTCTACCCCTTAATTAACTTCATGGTTCAGATTGTTGGATGCTCATATTTTAAACAAGAGTCAGGCATCACTATAGTTTGAAACTGCCCTAAACATAAATTACATTATAAAATAAAGCATTATGAGCTTCTGAAAATGGAAAAAAGATTGGTGTTGATTACAGAAGAGTTCTCACTTCCTGTAAACTTTTCTATCTCCCTCTCTCTCTCTCACACACACACTTTAAAGGAAAACCAGAAACAAGAGTTTAATTAAACACCGCTAGTCTGAATTTCAAATCACTGAATAAACAGATGGCCATGCTTCATAAACCGCTAGCAGACTATTTCAATTAACTGGGATTGGTATTAATGTGATGTCATGGAAGCGAGAAGATATGAATTTAAGAAACATACATATATATGTGCGTGTGTGTGTAATATTTATAAATAGNTGAAGTACTCACAGCAGTGGAGTAAGGGGTATGAGCTCCTGTATTTTCAGCCCAGCAGCCACAACCATAAAGAGCTGCCTAAGGAAAGAAGCGCGTCTTTCATAAATTTAAGTATACAAGGTTTTTGGTTTGTTCCCTTCCCTTAAAAGAAACAAAACTAACCACCATCAAAAAACCCCAAACCAAAGAAAAAACCCAAGAAAAACCAACACAAGAAAATCCAAATATTAATAAAAAAGATAAAGAAGAAAATCATAACGGTCCAATTATAATTGCAATCCATTTGGCTATATCTTCTGTTACTATTCTTCAGAACTGAGTGATTATTAGAGGTATCTGGTATTCAAACCTCACTTTACAGAAAATGAGGGTACAGATAAAAAAAAAAATTCCAGTAGTTCCCTCCTTATATATAGTCCCTTTCACTCTGCTATTCCAAAAGAAAATCTTAAATACATTTCAAAAGAGAACTGGTTTTAAGACAGTGTCAAAAGTCAAGCANTCAACCTTTCCTATAATTCGATTTTTCCATCCCTCTACCCCTTCATTAACTTCATGGTTCAGATTGTTGGATGCTCATATTTTAAACAAGAGTCAGGCATCACTATAGTTTGAAACTGCCCTAAACATAAATTACATTATAAAATAAAGCATTATGAGCTTCTGAAAATGGAAAAAAGATTGGTGTTGATTACAGAAGAGTTCTCACTTCCTGTAAACTTTTCTATCTCCCTCTCTCTCTCTCACACACACACTTTAAAGGAAAACCAGAAACAAGAGTTTAATTAAACACCGCTAGTCTGAATTTCAAATCACTGAATAAACAGATGGCCATGCTTCATAAACCGCTAGCAGACTATTTCAATTAACTGGGATTGGTATTAATGTGATGTCATGGAAGCGAGAAGATATGAATTTAAGAAACATACATATATATGTGCGTGTGTGTGTAATATTTATAAATAGTATAACATTAAAGTATTTACCACTATATAAAATCGGCACCAGCAAAAAGGAAGGAGGATTCTGTTTAAGGCCATCATTATACCCAGTCACCTCCTTCAAGAGTATGAGGCTGCTTGCCAGTACTTGCATAGACTTCAAATCTAGCTGATTTTGTAAAGAACAGTTTAAAAAAATTAAATAAAGGTGGCATTCTCAGCTTTTCCACAAACAATCTCTAATATTGGACTTATACTCCCTGATTATATATAATCATGTATATTACATATATTATATAGTAATATATAACACATAATATATTATATATTTATATGTAAATAAATGATACACATATAGTCTAGAAATAATGTTAATATTTTAATTCACTGTTCATAGAAATACTTCACTTGGAATCTGTAAACTAATTACAGAGAAAGATAGCAATGTTTTGAAATATTTATAAAAGTAGTAAATACCTGAAGTACTCACAGCAGTGGAGTAAGGGGTATGAGCTCCTGTATTTTCAGCCCAGCAGCCACAACCATAAAGAGCTGCCTAAGGAAAGAAGCGCGTCTTTCATAAATTTAAGTATACAAGGTTTTTGGTTTGTTCCCTTCCCTTAAAAGAAACAAAACTAACCACCATCAAAAAACCCCAAACCAAAGAAAAAACCCAAGAAAAACCAACACAAGAAAATCCAAATATTAATAAAAAAGATAAAGAAGAAAATCATAACGGTCCAATTATAATTGCAATCCATTTGGCTATATCTTCTGTTACTATTCTTCAGAACTGAGTGATTATTAGAGGTATCTGGTATTCAAACCTCACTTTACAGAAAATGAGGGTACAGATAAAAAAAAAAATTCCAGTAGTTCCCTCCTTATATATAGTCCCTTTCACTCTGCTATTCCAAAAGAAAATCTTAAATACATTTCAAAAGAGAACTGGTTTTAAGACAGTGTCAAAAGTCAAGCAAAAACTCAGCTGTAGAGCAGCGGAGCATGACATTTCTGATGCATCTCAAAATTCCCTCAACCTAGTAACAATACGGAATGCCTATGCCTGATGTGTTTGTTTCATACCTTTGTCACTTCTACCAAGTCAGAAGATCACTGAAAAATTAATTAGGACAGCTTCCCTCAATATTGATGAAATTCTTATTTAAAAACACTCTAAGCATTTAAGAGACTGTTTGTGGCATTAAGGAAGTATTTAAGGCCATGAAATTAGCTCCTCAATAGCTCTGGCAAAAGGACAAGTTCTTACCTATGTTTATAGGCTTTATAACACTGATGAAGGACACTAAAAAGAAAACTTGCATTCCAATGCAGTGATAATGCCTTCCGAGTTTAATGGGAAGGAAGGAAGGAGAACATCAGTTTGCTCTCACAGCTCTTGCTTTGTGTCACAATTGCCGAACGATCATTCCCAACTGAAAATGTATAATCACCTGGCCAACTCTTCCAGGATGCTTTAGTGCTAAACCTCCACTGGAGACAGCAGCAGCAACGTTCCCTTCTTGGTCAACAACAACTGCACCAACTGTATCCAGTGTTCCTGAGTCATTCTCCTGCAAGACACACGAACAGAAACAACTGCTAAAACCAGTATATTAAAGTCAGATGATACTTCTTAGCAGTGTGCAAACTAACGTGCACAAACCCAATTGAGAGGCCAATCAATAAAACATATTCGTTCATATTGTACCAACTGTGCTGCCATAAATCTCCCCAAAATGCTCTCTTGCCTCATACAGGACCTGAAGAAAACTTCTCTGGAAACAAGAAGGTGATAAGCATCTCAGAACTCCTCCAATGCTTAGATTACCTGCCTTTACTGACAAAAGTGCCAAAAATGCTGTTTCCTTAGTGCTGGGCGCTTGTCCCCTAAAAAATGATTCAGCAGCTCATTCCAAAGACGCCATATCAAAAGGCCTTTCACAAAAGCTTTGAGATGGCATTTTCAGAGACTCTGATGTTTAAAGCTATGTATGATTAACAAAAAGAAAAAAAGAAAACAAAAGGAACTCCACCACAAGCAGCTTACCACGTAAAGAGAAAATTCTGATATTCTGGGTGAGACAATAAATGGAAGCCTTGGGGAATCTCCCCCAGGACAGATTCTTTCTCCCAACTTGTTCTCGGTTTAGCAATCTTCAGTGGCTTCCTGATTGGTACCAGTCTAAAAAGGAAAACTATGCAATGCAGCACTACAGTGTTCCACAGTATTTTTCAAGCAACTGGAACACCTAAGCAGAGGCGTCATCTCCTTGGCTTTTACCCAGAGTAATAGTAAGTTCCTTCTCTTCACCTAGATCTTCCTGAACACGTTCTACACTCAGAAGCTGGCACTAGCCATATTAGAACAAATGGATGCCCTAACAGTAAAGAAGAATAACTGCTTAGAAAAAGAGAAATGAAAAATTACAGATCTGGGGTCTCAACTGGCATTGGGAGGAAGAGTAAACTGAAAAGCAGAGGAAGGTTAAAACCAGGATCAGGGAAAGTAGGAGAGGCAAAAGGAATTTTCAAGGACTGTAGCAAAGGGGATAAGAAAGAGCAAGTTCCCTTCCAAGTTGTAAAGATAAAAGAAAGCTAAGGAACCCTTCCTGTAACATCTCATGGGCAAATGTATTTCACATCTCTCAGGACTGCCAGCCACCACCTAATTTGGGTATTATTAACCCAGTCAGAACAATACCATGCAGTGGATTGAAAAGATCTTAATCAGCAGAGCAGGCTCCCCATCCTTGGAGGTTTTCAAGATCAGGCTGGATAAAGCTTTTCCCAACATGAATTTTCCTATGATCCTATGACTTCTATACAAAGAAGAACTACTAATATGATGCAGGTTTTGTTGTTCATCCCCTGCCCCCTTTTATCAAAGGAAATTAAACCCACAACAAAAAAACTTGATTAATAGACAACTACAGATAGGAAAATCGAGCCCGTCAAAGTTAGGAAATGCCAGAATTAAGGCCACCTGCGTAATCTTAATTCATATTAAATCAAACATTTGGGGCTCCCATAATGAACAGAACTACATTTTAGAAGGCTGAGGCTCAGAATGGATCAGGATGTTTTCCATATCATCTGACAGCAAAGAAAAAATGCTGGCAAGCCTTCCTTGCAGCATCTGTACAACTCTTGGCTCAATCTGCCATCCATCTTCCGCTTTAGCTCTCACGTGCATAAAATACTTGCCTTCAGTAACTATATGAGTAATTTATTTTTTAAAAAGACATTTTAATCAAAAAACCACAAGCATTTACAAGTATATGTTACACAGAAACTTTCCTCACCATTATTTCTTTTAAAGGATGTATTTCACATCAGTACTTGCTGTCAATTCAGTAGTATAGTTTGCTTGCTTTGGCTTATTTTATTTTTAGATGGGGCAACTTAAGAGGCTTTATTAAGAGGTATTATTACCAAAGGCCATTGCAGTATGTGGGACAGCAAATTTATTTCTTTTTTAAGGAAGAGGAAACACATAAAAATCAAATTCCTGTTCAAACTACAATAATAAATGAGACTGACACTAGGATTGCCATAGTTGACTGCTACACTTGCAAGTACCTTCACACAGCCATAAAAAAATTTATTTGAGGAAAAACCTAAGTGATTAAAATTCATCCTATATAATGGGAATGATGCATTCTCATTCCCATTGAATGATGCATTGACTGTTGCTCACCCAAAGAGCTCAAGCTGGAACTGGATAAAAGTCCATGGGGTACGTTCAAGATGATCAATGACAAAAATATAATGCACAAAATACTTCAAAGAAAATAATGTTTTTTCTGTTGAACAAAGACAGATGTATTTTTCTTGTCTAAATACGTCTCAGAACAGTAGCTGAAGAATACGAAACGGCTGATTCCACAGAAATAATTCAAACTGTTGTACTCATACTTGAGTGCATATGTTAAACTACATAAAAACCAAATCAGTTTTAATAAAACTCAAACTAAACAATGTTATATATGGAGTTAAATAACTAGCCTATAAAAAACTAACTTACTAACACCAACCTATTAAAAAAATTCATGTGCACTGGAAACTCTTTTTCCATTCCAAAAAATGTGCCACTTTTTCAAGTCAAGGAGAAGACAACTCCCCTCACAAGTAACTTCAGCATAGCTGTAAAAAAAGTTTGTAATAGCAGAAGATAAATTAAAAATAGGGCTTTTAACCAAACTCTACTACACTATTTTCAATGACAACTTCCTCTGGTAAAAAACAGGTTAACAGTAAGAAGACAAACATTTGCCTCTGAAGTTTACTGGTGATCAAAGTGAGAACTTCAGAATGGCGTCTGGCTGAATTAACAAATCACAGCCAGTCCTCCTATGAATATGTTTAATTAATTCACATATAAACAAAAATTATTTCTTAACTAAGTGAAATACAATCTACTACAATCTAAAAAAAAAAAAAATCTCAATTTTCACACCTTCAAAATTCGGTGATGTTATTAACGGGTCTTCCTGTGTGCAACCGTATAACCCTCTACAAATCCTACATTGGGTAAAAAATGAAAAACACAGCAAAGAGAAAATTCCATTTACTTGTGAAATAAAAATCCTTTAGTAGGTCACACTGCCTAGTTTTTCCATGCAATGTTTATTAAATATCAACAGCCTCTCATTCTTTTCAAGCTTGGTATAATTTAACTTTTATTGAAAAGTAATTTTTAAAACGGTATGTTTATTTTTAGCTGATGAAATTTATCAGCAGCCAAAAACTTCCAAGTAATTTCAGCCTGTTTTGGTCTGCAATAGTATCACTTCACATAGGCCTTGTAGTTGATTTCCATTCAATTTCATTAACATCCTTTCTACCTTGCTCTTCTCCCAACTTTTAGAATTTCATCGAGGAAAAAAAGACCAGAATTTATAACAGGAGTGCAGTACTGCCAACAGAAGCACGTAAGCTAAGCTGCAGCACAGGGCTGAAGCAGATTAAGTCAAACCAGTCAATGAAATAGCTATGAAGGACAGGTCTGCAGCTCTGGAGAAGGACAGCAAATATAAAATTAAATGAGTATTTGTCAATTAAAGCTTAATTTTGACAAGAACATTAACCTTTAATTATTCAAGTATTGAAATGGTTTTTAAAAAATTATTTTTACATTTTTAATGATAGCTCAGCTTTGACAGTATGAGTTTTGGGATGACATATGATGTGCCTCACCCTTGCTAAATGACCCTTTTCTAATAGCTTTTTTTTCTGTTTCATTTTGAAGAACTAACCTTCCTGTAAGGCTGCAATTATCTTACACTCTTTGGACAACACAAGCAGTCCACATTGTTGGCACAGTTTGGTTTTCATCCTCCCTCCATGGACAGGATGTGCCCAGAAAGCTGACAAAACCGGTGTGTTATGTTACTGGATTACTTACCAGTGAGTAGAGCTTTATTTGATCACCTCCTTTACCTACCCTCATTGGCCTTTGGGGGTCTCTCACAAGCGCTGCACATGACTCTGGAGCCCTTGAAATTTCAAATTGCAGGTCGGTAAGCTCATGCATTGGCGTATGTTTCAAGCATTGACTTGCCCCTTATTACGTGAACATCAATCCTGCACAGAGATCCCTCCTCCCTCAGTTACATTTTACCACCGTTAGTTTCACAAGGAGGTACATGAAGTTCTGTAAACAGGAAAAGTTGCAAAATGAATAACAACTTTTTCCCCCCCTTCTATCCTTACTTTCTTTATAGGTCTTACCTCCTTGAAAATAGAAAACTGAGCACCCTGCTAGGGACAACTTCTTATCTAAGAACACAGGAGAAAAATGCCTAATTTATCACTCGTTTTCATTTGCACAGACCACAGAGAAACTCTTTTGCCAATTCTCTGGGATTTAGACATTATTTATATCAACATAAGCAACTACATAAGGGAGTGGTCAGTCATCTTACCAAAGCAAAGAGAAACGGCCAATCCAAAAGCCCACAGGCCCCAAATAAAGCACAGGCATTTAATTTAATGAGCTACACTTTGATATTAAGAGTAAACACAAATACTGTGATTGACATTCTCAAACGGTAACAAAGGCTTTGAATTCAAACTAAGAGTGAGAGGAACAGAGGGAATCCGAATAGTTTTGTAGTACAAGTAATACGGGCCAGGTCAATGCTAGATGCATGCACAGATGCACGCACAGATGCACGCCAACAACAACCTGAGATTTCAAATTTCACCAATTCCAGCTCCATAATGCAGTGCGCTCAGGAAACATTAAAAAGTGGGAAACAGTGATCCCAAGCTAAAGAAAACGTTTCAGTAAATAATTATCTGTTTGTGTTGACAGTTGTCTTATGTCCAGTTCAAAATGAGCAAAATATTTTTCATAGCACAAACAAGATACAAAGTGAGAGCCTGGTTTTCAAATAGCAAGGCAGGTAGTTTTAATTGCACTAAGTTATCGTTATACCATCTAAACATTACGCTAGTCAAGAAGTGACTTTATGATGCTACATTAGTCTCACTGTATATATACACGACATGAAATTTATTAGTAATCAGCTGTAAGTTTAGGAGGGCACAAGCAAATTTTAAATAGGAACTAACCTTTTCATTTGATTGTCTTCTTTTCTTTAGTTGAATGAGATCTGTTTCCACCTTTTCAGCCAGCTCCAGCTTCCTCTTGTTCCTCTTAAAAGCTGCTAAACTAAACCCTATAAAAATAATTCAAAAGCATTAAACTAAGTAAAATTTACTTAATTTAAACAAATATTGATAAGTTTATATTTTGGAGATCTCATCCCTTACGCATTTTTACTGATGCAGGAAGCATCAATAAAAAAAAGCCAACAACAAAGTATTTAAGCTTCAGTAGAAGATGTTACATCTTTTCCTAAGTGAAAAAAGTTCCATTGTTCAGCAACAGTGATGGGTATACTATCTAGTAGAAACAAGTCACTGAACACATATGGAAGCTATGTTGGTCTAAATATCTCTCTTTCTGGCAAAGAAGCAGCACTGTACAGAGACAATGAAATAAGCAGCTTGTGTTAAAATTATTATTTTTGACTGCTGACAAGTAAATCGATACCATGTGAGTTCATTCTGATATCCATAAAATTAGGCTACTATTTTATTACTTTAATGGCATATCTGTATGTTTACCCATATACTTAAAGCCACACAATAGTCTAGCAATATTTTTATGTTCCATAATCCAATACAGTCTAAAGACCACCTAGGTACTGAAAAGACAAATATGTATTTTCCACATCTAAGTCCCGCATTCAGAAAGGAAATGTTCTCTAAAGTGGACTAAAAAAAATTGTTACACTGAAGATACCAAAATGTCATGTTTCCACCTTAGAAGTTTCAGTTCATGAAAAAATTGCAGATATTGACATATTTAGTTTAAATTAATTTTGACTTAATATTATCCACAGATTGTCTTAACATCCCCTTTGAAATGTAGAGAAAAGAGGAAGGGGGAAAAATGCCTTGTGTCACTTGTTAAGTCACACAAAAATCAAGCTATTAGGAGGGCAGAGGTATACACAGGTAAGTCACAAATTCAATGGAAGTTAAAAATCACAGGTTTCCTATTGAATCTATAAGCCTTAAAAAACGTCATTTAAAATGAAATTCTGAATATAGCTACATCACTATTATTCAGAAGACTGGAACAGCTGCAAGAACAGTCTATGAATAAAATCAATATTGCAGAGCCAACAGAACACAAAGCTTTCATTTACAATTCTCACAAAGCACACAGACAGTGAGCATTTTACTTCTTTGAAATTTCCCCATGCAGGTGCCAAAATCACCTAGTGAACTCTCCTTTAAACCTGTTTTTAAGTATATAAAACTGGACCTTAAAATACCACAGTTATTCAAGCGTATAACCTGAAAGTAATGAGAAAGCTGGCATTTCTCTCCAAAAACCTAATGAATACCAGTTTCTTAAAACTGTAAACACATATTAATCTGCCATCACCAAGAAAGGAGCTCTTTCTACCATACCGAGCTGATTAATGCAGCTAGTTTGGACAACACACTTCTAGGTTTGAAAAGAGGTCCAAGAGGTAAAAACCAAACACCTGATAAGGGGGAGCAGGCAAGGAATCATTTTAATTTAGTACTAATTAGGGATGGAGATGAATAAACAAAAAAAATCCCACACAGATCAAGAATTTGTTAAACAGAAGTATCCCAAAATAAACCAAGGCAGCACATTGTCTCTAACAGAATTTTTAAACAGGAGAACTTGTAAGTTCCATGACTTTAATGAATTCAGCAAATATCTATGGGCAGAGCCTCAATACAGGTGAGTAAGAATAGTGTCTGGCCTTGGTACTCATCACAAAGAGATATTACACAGGGATAAACATGCCTGGTATCTACTGCTGCCATTGCCTCCCACCAATTCAAAAAAAGCTAGATACTCAGAAAAAAACTAGAGAAGAAAGGCAAATAGGACGCTGCAGGAGCCCATACATGAAAACCTGAACACAAGTTTTCCTTAGACTCCAGAATCTAATGCTAATGGTGCCCTAAAACCTTCTGCACTATTTGCATGTTCACCAGTTCAAATATATGCACAAAAGATCAAAACTAGAGGACACGTGGGCTAGTTCCAAGCTGCCCTGCCAGCAACGCAGTGCTGCTATATGGCCTCTCAGCATCATCACTCCAGCTATACCTTGCTTGCTACTTATCCTGCCATTTCTCCCCACAACATGAGACATTCTCCAAACTCAAGAGAGATGTTTCATTCACTTAAGTCCTCAGTCTCTAGCTAAGCAATTTAAGGCACCTTGTGCCTCAAAAGAAAAAAAACCACAAAGATTTGCTTTGAAGGATCTAATTGTTAACAGTAACTTCTTATCTGCATTGATAATCCAAAGTGGTATCAGTAACCTAGAAAATACAGGACAGAAAATGAGTCACTATTACAAAGAAGTACACATTTATACTGTACTGTGTATGAAATTGAAAATGAACACTATGTATGGAATTAGGTTAGCAATGTACCACCTCCTCCATGTTTACAGAATGAATGACTCTATACGTGTCAGACAGAGAGATGAAGGAAGTTTTCTAGTAACATACAACGATGCAGGTTGGAAGGGATCTTAGGAGGTCACGTAGTCCAACCTCCTAGGAAAAGTAAGTACAATTCAAAAGGGCTTCATAGGAACTTGTCAAGTTTTGACTATCGTCAAGGATGGAGATTTCACAACTCCTCTGGGCCTCTGTTCCAGTATTTGATCAACCTCACGTTAAAAAAAAAAAAAAATTAAAATTAGTCAAAACCTCACATATTCTTTTTTATGTCAGTCCTCTATGATCCTGTCCCTGTGCATCACACACCCCCGTAACTAATATACTACTTAAACACACAAAGACAGAACAGTCTAGGTGAAGGAAGCTAGCACATTTGTCTCGTAAAACACACAAACCTTCCCAGCTTCCTCCATCACAGTATCTACAACATACTATTCACCACCTCCTATTTGTGACAGTGTGGTATTTGTCACGTTGGGAAGATCATACTCTTGTACTAGACAGAATGATTAGAGATGCCAACCATGGTGTATTAATTCCTAAGTCTTATTCAGTTTAGCATGAAATGTCATACCTATCTATACAGTGAGGGAAAGAAAGTCCATTCAGGCTTCCCCTGGAGCACAAGAGAAATTTTTGCACTCAGGCTACATTCAACTTTAGAATAGTTCTTAGGATTAACTTTCATCTGAAAATGAAAGATTTTGTTTTAGCAAGGCCCAATGAATAACTGCCTTTCATTATTTAGGGAAAATAATTATTACCAGTGCTCATCAATTCCTCTTAGCAGGATAAACCAGCTAATACCTCCAAAGCGACTGAAGAACTGTGAAATAAAGGACCAGTATGTAAAACAAAACCTAGCAATTTCCCTTTTTTCCTTTGATGTAGATTTATGCCCAACTTCAAATGACCACTTAAAACCAAGATGTCTTGAATCTTAAATTTGATTTTTTTTCCCACAAAAAATAAGTGAATAAGGACTATTAGCAAGTGTAAGGCTGTCTGTCCTCGGTTCATTCCTGCCTTTGCAATTATCTATCTATATAAATCCACTATAAACGTCATTAAACTGGCTATTACTCTGGTTGCTTTGTCTTGCTCTACAAGCGACAAAAGAAACCATAAAACACAAGTGAGTTCCACACTAAACAAATGAAAGATAAAACCAAAGTTTTCTGAAAACATCCTATAAGTTTGGTCCTTGCCAAATAACATATTATGGGGTTTTAAGTTCAAGAAAAAATTTTATGAACAAAAAAACCTGCCAGGATTCAAATGTGCTTAGTTAATGATGTACACGTAACATGGAAAAATAACCCACTCAAAAATTATTTTGAAAATAGGCGCTATACACAGAAGGCAATTGCCTATGCAGCTTTGGTTCATAATTCACATTAAATCTAACACAAAAACTCCACTTTGTGGTGCAAGGATGCTAAGAAATGTCATCGGTCCTAAATGATAGTACAAAAAACTCTCTCTCTCACCTTCTCCAACAAGACAGCATATTCCAAGCTTGAGAAAAGGAAAAGGACACAACACAGTGTTGAAGACAGGCGAGTTTTCCTAAAACTAATGCAATATAGCTACGTCAGCCTGATGCTGCCTGGGCCGAGGAGAAAGGGAAGCAAGAGAGGTAGAGCTGGTTGACTGGGGAGGAAGCTAGAAAAAGAGAAGGGAGCAGATGGAATTTTAGTTGGAAAAATTCTTGGATCACAGCCCAGAGGCATTGTTGTTGGAATCTACGGAAAGGTATTTAGTACAACATCCTTTGATTTTGCTCAAGAATTTAAAAGTTTAGATGAAAATCAAATACGCACTTTCAGATAAAAGTGCCTGACAATTACTGCCCTACACAGTAATAGCCTGCACACTTAAACTCATCCTTAAAAGAGCTGCATCTCGGAAGCCACAGATTACAACCAGCCGTTCTGTTCTGCTTTCTCATTTATGTACATATTGTCATAAATAAAACTACTTCAGAGCTACTGAGAAAGGAAGAAAAAAAAAAGAACAAAAAAACCTCACAGCTTTACAAAATGATGGTCTGTTAGCATTTAAGCGCCATGCTCAGGCCTCATCCAGAGTAAAGACATGTAACGACTGGTTACAGAAGCGTATCAGAACTAGATTATTACTGAAAACTCAGGACTTCAGTCTCACATTTACGGTAATTATCACATGTCCCTGCAATACAGCATGGGTGCCTTTTTAAGAATGAATAATCTTCAAAGGACCTGAAAACACCTTCCCAGACCTCCACATCCTCCCTTCAACCCTGCAAGGTACCACCAGGAGCTCCTCACACATACTCTGTACTTAAATGCATTGCGTTTTGGGTTTAACTGTGCTAGACGGTGGAAGCACTTGGTCACAGCAGAGTGGTAGAAGTTGAGACAAGTGCAGGGGTTTGCTGGGGAGAAGGGTCAGTGTCTGAGCACAGAACAGGCAGTAGTAGCTCCTGCTAAACACCACTCGTCTGCGTGAGAAGGTGGTATTAGTGGACGTGGTGTCAGAACGTGTGCTCAATAATATGATGTATTATCAACAAATGCATAATAAAATCTCAAAGTTAAAACTGTCATAGATTTTTCCCATTTTCACAAGGTTCCTGTGTCTCTGTGTACGCTGCTGAGAAAGGACCGTGAGACCTTCACTACATAATTCATTAGCACAAGATCCATCTCCTACATTACCACAGCTAGGTAATAAAGACAACTTTTAAACAGGTTTTTTACATCGTTATCACCATTAACAGAATGAGAAAGTAACTTTTGGCAAGCAGGTCAGTGGAAGCAAAAGAAACAGAGCGTTGGTCTCAAAGTCACTTCAGAGATGCCGTGTGCCGCTTGCTTGCCATAAAACTTCCACATCATTTACTCATCTCTGGTATAACCCCCTTGGCACCCTCACCATTCCCATAACTCCTTTTACCATTACACTATGGTACAAGTAAAAATTTAACCAAAAATCTTGACAGTTCTATTTCATAATGATACGGCACCTCAGTAAATGAAAGACAACTGTGTTCCCATAGCTCTCCTTAGTCACCTGTCACAGCCCATTAGGAAGGATCCAGAGAACAGAGATAAGAGAAGAATAATTAGAGAGAAATTTAGAATTGTCCTACTCATGGATGCTTGAAACTACTGAACTGTCCATACAGAACAAAATGCAAGACTAAGGCTCTTTTTTTTTTCTTTTAATAATGGTAAAATTAATACATATCTACTTATTAATTCCAGATCTGTGCACTTTAAGTAAGCCTATAGCTGGCCGGCTGTTTACTATAGTACGCTAACATGTCTTGTCCAAAGTTAATGCAGAGACTTTTGAGCAAAATGCCCATGTTTCCTTAAAATTCCCATGCTTTTACAAGCCACCTCTATTCTCTTCCACATTTTCAGGCTAGGTAAAAAAAATATTTCAGTAAATAATTAAGTTTTCAAGTAGAAGCTAACAAATACAAATTTCTACCACCACTAAATCACAAATCAAGTTCAGGACAACACTCAAACCTTCCTATTTACAGTGGTGGAAGAGCAAGCTGGGAACACAAACTGCGATGTTTCTATTACAGTCATAACAAATTATTCTGCAACAAAACATTACGCAACCTAGGACTGCTCAGCAATCATTGTTTAAAAGCAAACTGTAAATTGAAAATATGAAGAAAAGTCTAAGAATATTTTGAAATCTTCAGAGACAGATCGAGCTCTAACCAATCATATAGCACCCCCTGGCAGACATTTCTTATAGTCAAGTGAAAGAACCAGACTGGAGAACTTTCTACATTTTATCTTTCTATTCCATATTAAAAGAGAACGCAACTATTGGAGGGAAGCGAATTAAAAAGGGATATACTAGCAAATTAGTTAACCCACAGGAATTAAAATGATCCAGTGAAGAATTCTGTTGAGCAGTTGCTAAAATAAATGGCACAAATGAAAACAGACAGATGAAAATAAATTTTGTTTTAACAAAGCTATTTTAAACAACAAATTAACACCACTTATGCTTGTGCTGGGATCAAAGCCTAGTGCTACTTCTCATGTTGCCATAGTTTGACAGAGACAGCAACATGAATGGGGGGAAAAAAAAAATGCGCTTAGCATCAAAACCACACACACCAAATAGCCTATCTTTCTCAGAGCACTCCTATAGAGATCTGTCTTCCTATAACAGGAACTCAGGGTAAACTGTTGCTAGAGATACTGTTTCTTACCAGTTCCTGGAAGAAGTCTCTTTTTTCCACCAAGCAGCCTTTCCTGCTCCCTGGAAGATTTTCATTCAAAGCATCTTCTGGGTATGGGAAGATTTTCATTCCAAGCATCTTCTACTTCAGCCCAACTTTTTTTCCTGATAACTTATGGCCACTCTATTGGCTACGCTTAACTGTTCACCTGTCAGAACTGCAAGTGAACCTACAATATTACGTCCAATTCCAGGGTGGATGGGTGGATTTACATCATGTCTGGCCTCTTTTTTTTTTTTTTTTTTTTTTAATTGACAGTGAAAAACACACACGCAAAGAGCTCATTTACTCTGCATGTTATGGTATACAGGTAGCAACTTTTACTGTTAAAAGACTAGCCTCTTCTGAGAGATACCTCTTAGTTTCCTGAAACCAGGCATGTATTCAGATTAACCAAGCTTCCTAATCAAATGCCCCAAACCCTTGAGTTTCTCTCCAGATCTCTTTCACTCTCACCCTAAAAACAAAGGAACAAAACGTGGTCTAAGCCACTGCCTGAGCCACTGACTGAACCTCAAAGCACAGTTCTAGTAATATGGCAAATGTTTTTCTTAATGCAACAATAGGGAATTGGAGGAGAGAACTGGGAGTGAGGTGAGGTTAGGGAGTTGGAGGAGAAGCAGGCTCGGTAGATAATACTGGTGTCCAGGGAGACATACAGTGTCAGTAGAAGTAAGACAATCTGTGTGACACTTATCTAGAAAAGGCTCTCCCTCCTTAAAGAATCCAAGGAGCCTTAAAAGGGAATTTCCTTGCATACACAAAATTGGTTAAAAAAGGCAAAACAAAATACAAGTAAATAAATGGCCTGTTACACGTGTAAAGCCAAACCAACCTATAGTAGCGCTTAGGCCATTCAACAAGATGCGATTTTGCTGATTACACTAAGTTATTCAAGGTAATAAGAGGACCTGACTGAAGAAGGATTCCGATTAGTGACCTGACAATAAACCAGCAGATTTTATTGCGCAAGTCTCAAAATAATGAAAAAGAGGTAGTTCTTCACATGGCCCATAGTTGTAAAGGTTTTTGCTGATGCTAGAAATTAATATGGTCTCAAGAGGAAACAGCAATTTCACGACGGAAAATGCCACGGATTACCTCCATGTATGCAGGAACCAGTCACAACTCAGGAATGTCATCTGGGATAGCAAATGGTGGCAGGGAAAGGCAAGTATATATCTGCTCTGTTCTTACAGTCTTCCTTAAACACCTTTTGTGGCTAGTCTTGGATTCTGGTTATCAAGTTATGTGGATCCACTGCAGCTGCTTTTGTTCTTACGCACTATAACTGACTGAAGTACTTATGGTCACTTCCACACTGTTAGAGGTACACGATTGCTCCACGAGTAGCTACCTTCCTTCTCTTTCCCCTTGAAGCCTTAACATTGTAAGCAACTGTGAGATGAGATGCTGTCTTACACCACGTTATCTTGGACAAATCAACTACTTGACAGCTACTATAGGCTGATCTGAAAAATTCACATAAAAGGAGTTTGGTTATTACTAGTGCAGATACTGACAGCTGAAGATGTACCTCTAATTTACATTGCCTATTTTGAGTAAAGTATACTTTTAAAATTTATAAGAGGTTGCATGGTACAGTAAATTAAGCTGTAATTACACTCTTAGCACTTCGATCACGCTTTCAAAGCAGTCTCCCTAGCACAGAGTAGCAAAGCTCTAGCATAAGCTAGTATGGGCTCTAGCATTGGCAGGAATTAAGCTCTAGTACGGGCAGGAATTAATAAATTCAGCTTTCTTGCAGACTGTAGGCAATACAGGCAGATCACATTTCTTTTTTTTTAAAAAAAAAAGACCCACTCACTACACTGGAAAACCACTAGATTTCTACAAACAGTAGAAATCCCATTTCCTCGCATACTTGGCAAACTGAAGAAGACGAAGCAGGTGAGCCTTGACATAACCTTGATGTAGTTTAACAAGGAACATGGTTTAAAACATCATTTCAGTTTGGTGCTTAGATACTTTGATAGTTCAGAGAGAATTATGGAGTGTGACCACAAAGCTGATCGTGCAACTTTCTTTGTAACTGACCATACGGAGAGCTCCATCCGTGCAAAACCAACCACGCAATCCCCCAGCCCTATAGAATGTGTAACATTACTCCTGCCATCTCAGCTCCGGGAAAAGGGAGATAGAATAATGCCACTTCAAGAATGTATTTTCTATGTGCAGCACAGAGAAGCCAAAACATACGCACCTCGTTCTCCTTGCTAACACTTATTACAAGTACACGTCTAAGATTTGGATTAGGGTTTTGTTGGGGAGTTGGGTTTGGTTTTTTATAATTAAGTTACTAAATGTATTTTCCTCGTGTTTGGCAATTATTTCAGTTCTTCGTTTTACAGAGCTTCTCAACAGTCATGTAATTTCAACTTAATTTAACCCCAATTCTCCATGCAAACTCTACCATAGCAATTGTAGCAAGCACAATCAAAAAGTCTCTCATTTTTTTTTGGTTTATTACATTATTTAATGCAATAGCTGGCTTCAGATGAGATCTTTTGTAGTTGCTTGGAAACAACATTCTCTTTAATTGTTCCTGAAGCACATCTAACTTTCCCTCCCCTAGTAACACTGGAAAAAAGAATTTTGGCTTTCTTACATGTTACCTGTGAGATAGTTTCCAATTTCTTTTCAGCTACAACAATCCCAACTCATCTTCGAAAAGGAAACTGAAGCACAAGACTGCAATAGTCAAATACCTCCTTTCTGTAAATCCAGTTAGAGAGAGACTATCATAGACCCTATGCTAAGGTCAAGCAACAGAATCAGAGAACACCTGTGAAAAATTCAGTTTTAAGTCATTTTCTCAGTATTACAAAGAATATCTGATTGACCCTCAGACTCTGCCACCGATTTTTTTCAGCATATCCTTCAATCACCCTGATCTGAAATCATTCTTCCAGCAAAACCCTCACATAGTCTATGCTCAAGTTCTTGACAGTCACAGCCTGCTTCACAGCACCAGCTCATTCCAACAGCAGGTCCATCCTGTGACACGGCTCAAGCACATAATCATCATACACGCGTGTGTTTCCGTACGTATAAACCTGGGTGAAAGCAGAGGGTGTGGGGAGCGGAGGGTGGTTGACAACTCTAATACCAATATTTCTTTCACCAAATGGCATTTCTGCACTGACTTTGCAATAGGTTTAATTGCCCAGTCCTGGTTGGTTTAATTGTTTAACACAAATTGTTTTGCTAAATAGAAGTATGCTGAACGTGCTGAGGAGACAAAATAAGTCACTGGTGTTTTGGAGTACGTTTGAGAAAATATATTGGCTGGGATTATTCTTCTGATGTTTCTCCAATGTGAATTCATACCCTGGGTTAGGTAAACCAAAATAGCAGTGGTCATCCTTATTTTTAAGCCATAACATGTAGATTTGCTCTGACCAGGGTACATTTTAGCTAGTAAAATATAATCTGACAGCTAACTTTACAATCTAATCAACTCTGTCACAACAGAAACACACTGGTACAAGAAACAACGTCAACTTTTGTGCATGCAAACAGAATTAGTCAAGAAACCTTCCTTCTGGAGTATCTCCTACACATAAGTAGCAACTACTTTCTTGAAGGAAAAACCCCAAAACATAAAAAAAACCCCTCTTTTTACTCTTTCTAGAGTCACAGAAATAAAGGTGCTCTGCTTAATTGAGCCCAAAAGTTGTCCTGCAAATGCCGTTTTGGACAGCAGATGGATTGAGCAAAAAGTTTCAGTCATGCGGAACTAGAAATCAAAACTTTCTATTCAAAATGAAATGTATCATGAGTATGCATGAAAATCGGCATGACCAAGTAATACGCTGCCCCTGTTTTCGGGGGTTACATTTAAGCATTGAGTAGTAGCCACTTTGAACTGCAATTTCTGAATGTTTATCTAAATTCAGAACTAGACCAAATAAAAGCCTTAATGGGAGCCCTGGGTTTCAATCTCTGGTTTAGGGACTACTCATATATTTTATGCAGTAATACTGTTTACTGTAAAATAATGAAATATTCTGTAATCTTTTGTGTTCTTCTTCTTTGGGTAATGATCTCTGATTGCTTTCCTGCATAAGTTCAACAAGAAGCGTAGGGGACGCTCTTGCCTATAGCAAACTACAGCCTAGTAGTAGCGTCACTTCCCAAAAGGGAGGGGGACAGAAGAAGAGAAGCAAGGGGAACCACATCCTCATTTCCATGGGTAAGTGCAGTGATTTTTAGCCTACTTTATAGATGGTGCATCAATATAACATAATTATAGATAACTTCTTTTAAGAAAAAAAATATTTGTAAGAAGCCTGACTAATATACAGGATAATACAAGTCCATTTTCTGGGTTGGGTTATTCCACCATATTAGATGAAGCAAAGCCTACCTAGGTTTAAAAAAAAAAGCAACAAATTAATTTGACAGCCTATTTAGACCAGAGCGGTTCCGGACAAAGATTCAGAGATGGGTGTGACTGTAGAATCTGAGAATCAAATTGGCACCTGCTGAATTTGGATACATGGCTAGTTGGTGCTTTTAGGATCCAAGATGGATCACAACTGGAAACTTGCAGGACTGAGCTGTTGAAGAGCCTATGTTGCAGTAAAATGTCCTTCATTGGATTTAATCCTAGAATCACAAAGTCACTTGAATGAGATATTGCTAAAATGCAGCTGAAGGAATAGTTCATATTTTTTTCTATTTACTTAGTAGAAAATGAGTAAGCTTAAACCATCCTTATATACCATAATACCATAAGCTAGTTGAATGTTAAGAACAGCAAAGTGATGTACACCTCAAAACACGAGGCACCATTTAAAATTACTCTGTCCTGTTCTTCCTACTGACACCACCAGTTTACTCACTTGTAGCCATGATACCTGGAGGACATGCTGGTATCCCGTGATCAACTGCCCATCTGTAAGCTCCTTCACCAACTAAAAAGCTAGGAGACACAGAAGAGGGAATTTAAACAAAACCATATAACAAATCCCCCTTTTCTTGCAATTACGTTTTCTATTTGGTTTGGTCATTTTCAAATTGTAAGCTGTCTACCTTTGCACAGAAATGTCAGCTATAATTACATTCGGCAACCTTACGTAGTTTCATTAAAAAGCTATGCAGCTCTGACAGTAAGTTTAGTATTGGATAAAAACATGTGCTATTAAATTTGAAATTAATTACCAAATAGCACCAGCTTTACATTGCGGCTAAACCAGGACAAAGCTGTCTCGAGTCTTGCCCTCTATAACCACTTAATAAGATCCTGTAGACCAACAACATGGGATGAATGAGGCGAGAATGGTAAGGTATTTCCAGTAAAGTCAGCCAATGCCACAAAAATAACAAGAAGTCCTTTGAGAAGTACAACACAAGCTAAAAATAAGCCTTATTTAGAAGGATAAATGTCTGTCTCAGGGAGTTTTATCAAGCATTTGCAAATGAGTCTGCTGAATTTTTACTATATTTGCAAAAAAACCCAACAATGTGAGTTGTTTCCTAGTCAGTACTGAACACTTTACAGTATAGAGACAGCAGGCACTGCCATGACTATAAGTGACAGTAAAATGTTATACATAGACATGTAACTTGGGGAGGGGGGAAATCATACAAAACCTCTGTTGTCTATAAGGAAGCATGTCTCACCTTAATAAATCTGATTCCCTGCAACGGGGAATGTGGTAGTTGGGAAATATAAATTTTCAGAAAGCTGCTGCACAACAGTACCAACAACAGCAACACAATAAAGGACAACTATTTCCAATCTTAACTTCATATCCCCCTTTTGAAATAAGAATAAAACAACCGCCTAATGGACCCAAGAAGACTGAGGATTTACAGAAATATCAAGAAGTTTTACCGAAATACCAGAATTAGGAACATGAGGGTAAAGAAGTTATTTCAGCTACAAAGAAGGCCCTGGGACAACACAGTACTACAACTTCTGAGAACATTATTGATACAGCAAATTTGTCGGCATTAATGCCGTTGGAAATTTTCTTGAGAGTGCTCTATCTGACACCTGCAGCTTTCAGTAAGTAGTATTTTGTGTTGGTACTTTCTGCCTTCTCTATGACTTAACCAATACAATAGGTGTGTCCGGTCTTTCTTTGCAAAAGTCTCCAAAAAAAAGGTTTATCTAGATAAGAATCTGATTTGTTAAATACATATTTCTTACCATCGTTAGTGCAGCTCCAGATAAATATCGTTCACGTTGCAAGACACGGTAGAATAAGTTACTGGGTACTTTGGGAGAACTCAAGCATCTCTACTAGAAAAGCTAGGGCTCAAGAAATAACCTGTCACTTTCATTAACGTGAGAGAAACACAAACCATAGTCAAACCTAATTAAACAGTATTCTCCATTGACTAAAAGAAGCTGGTTTTGGTCTTTAAAAGAAAGAAGTTTTCTATCAACAATACATGCTCAGGAAATGAACAAGAACTTCCTGTTCAATAAACCAATTTACACAGAAAGGAAGACTTGGTCCTGAAAGTATCAAGCTCAAATATTAGAAGTTTTATATATGATAACTTGAAAAACACAGATCAGTCAGAAACACCACATTTTACAAGCTATCTCACAATTGCTTTTTTTAATACTTAGAAACACAGAAAGAATCACTATTATTTTATGAAGAGTGCAATAAAACCCCACCCAAGAATGTCTCAAAACTTAAGTAACACGACTTTAACTTTGCTCACGCTTGAGTCCTGTGGTTTCCTCTCCCCCCTATAAAATGGGCACAAAGTATTTTGCAGCTCGTAACACCACAGAGATCATTCACTTTTTTAAAAAAATTTTCAGTTTGGATGTCTTGAAAGGACAGCATAATCACGGAAAAGTTAAAATGATCAGCTTACAAAAAAAATTAAAATTAGGATCTCTAGTGCTTTGTTGGCTGTACTCTATAAATTCATACAGAAGTAGTTAAGAGACTCCTACGGGACATAGAGCCTGAACTCAGTTCTGCGGGTAGCCAAATGTGTACAATCTAAGTAAGATGAGACAGTCTTTACACCATCCCAAAAAGCAAGCTCTGTGATCCGGTTCAGTGCACAGCCACACAGTCGATTGTACCAGCCACAGACGACAGGGGGGTGAGAGGGTGGGAACCAGCAGTCGGGCACTAGAGAACTGCTTTAGTTGCCATGAACATCACCCATGTAGCCATGTAGAAAAGCTGCAGCGGGCAAGAACGAACAGCGCAATACTTCAAGCTGACATAAAACCAAAACTACCTCTTAACAGCTACCACTGAGCTTGATGTGCTGGGGGAGAAGAAAAATAGGGAATAAATCCAGTGGGCTATAGAAAGAGCCAAAACCCCATCAAGTCTCAAAAGCCTTTACGGCTAATTCAAAATATAATTTTCCAAAGGGGGGAGAAAAACCCCAAAAACAAAGGATGAATGAGTTTGTGCTCTGCTGCTCTGAAACTTGGTTCTGCACAAACAAGATAAAAAGATCTTCCCTGCAAATATATCAAACGAAGCGTACTCTGTAGTTGTTACAGGCTCAGAACGCACAGAAGATGAAAACATCCTCCCAGCAAGGAGCCGATGCTTGGACGCGCTTTCTAGTTCCAGGCAAACTAGACCATATTAATGGAAAATGCAAGTAAAGGTCTCCAAAAATGGTCTTTTTAGGCAATTTTCTCCAAGAACATGGTTATCCTGGTGCTATTTGCTCCAAACAGGTCCATTTAACACAGGCTGTAGAGAGACAGGCCTCACCAAAGTAAACACAAGTGGCAGAAGAAGGTTAGGTTCATTAAAGACGGTCAAGGCAGTCCTGAATAAAACAAACTCACTTTGTAATATTTATTATAAAATGCAGCAATCGTTCTGACATCGCTGTTGCAAAGAAGAAATTCTTCTGGAGAAATACAGCCCAGAGATAAAGGCTGGTGCAAATCTTCACTCTAGGCACTCTCTTGTTTACGCGGTGCCCTACAAGTTACACAGTGTCCATATCCTGCCTACAGCACTGTAAAACTGAAGCAATTACAGATCCCTGTCTACCCAAGGGGGGATAAAAACCCACCCTAAGAAGGGATTCTTTCCCATATGGGTTACTCTTAATAACAAAAAAGGGATTCAGACATAAACTTACATATCAGTAGCACGAAAGAGTTCTAAGAGAGGAGACATTTAGGTGTACTTGTACCATCCTGCAATTCTTCAGTACCTACACTTAATTGTGTAAATCAGCTTTTCCCCTTAGGAAGCTCAAGGTTTCAGCAGAAGAAATAGAAAATCTTCAACCTTATTACTACAAAACTTCTCAACCATTATTCTGTGACCAAAGACCACTTACAAAGATCCATCCAAAACGTACTTGCACAATTATAATAGTGCTTTCTTTTGGAAAGTTATACAATGAACAGGAATATCTTATATGATAATATGTAACATTTACAAGCTGGGTATTTTCTGTTCCTGCATACACAGGCAAAGAAAATCCTGACATCATTGAGCTGAATAAAATATGACAGGGACCTGAATAAAATATTTAAGGACCTTAGAAGTTTCAACAAATGCACTCATGCATTCAGGGATTTTCTACTTTAAACTTTTTAATTTTTAATTTGGATAGTGGGATTTTGTGTTTTAAACAAGATGACAGGATATTGATCCAGAATGACACACTCCACAGGGCCATTTACAGCAAATTGGATACATCAGTTAGGACACTTGATCACTCCTTCGTAATAACCTTATCTCAGAACAAATTTCTTCCCATCAGAATTTCTTCCACTGAAAATCTGAGATGTACCACTTAGAATTGGTTTTGAACTGTCACTATAAACACAGGTGCTGAACAGGGGTCAACAGGCCCAACTAACTGCCTCCATGTGTTCTTTTAGAGACAAGAATCTCCATAAGGTCACTTTTACTGATCTCACAGTTCCTGAATTTTTCTTGTATGGTCATGTGCCAAACATTCTGGCCAGAAAACACTGAGGTAGCTTAAATCATACTATAGAAACAGCCTCTACCACTAGGCTTCTTTAAGAAGGCAGGTTCTTAGGCTAAGCAGTATCTGGAAGATTCCCCAATATACTATTTGCCCATGAGAAACAAGATGAAACTTGCATATCTTTACAAATAAAAATCAGTTACTAAAATCCTCACACTTGGTAGGAATGACAAAAATACAGCTGATCCTTTAGTATTTGACTATATGTATTCCCAGCTTGTGCAGGAATATATTTCAGTCCCAGAACAACAACGTGTCATGTCAAACCCTGTCAGAAAGGCAAGGCTTGAGATTGTCACTAGTCATCACCTGTAACGAACGTGAGCGCTGTCATTCTGAACTTGGGATACCCTGTAGGTACAGGAGCATCTACCAAAACGACTCTAAAGCACAACCCATCATATCCTACTACTAGGATATGTTCCTAGGGTAACAAATTTGCTCTAATAAAATACGTGTTCAAAATCCGGAATGGTAAAAAAGAAATTAAAATATGTATTAGATAACTTCAGTCTACAACATTTGCACAATAAACTGTACGTGTTGGCTCTGAAGACAGTTCACCTCTTGCCTCCATAGTTTGACCTCCTTTTTCTTTAGAAGCATCTGTTAGCCAAGATCTTGCACAGTGTTTGAAAGATTTACTCTTGTCCTTTGAGGGCAAGAGGTTATATTGCTTTTCCATTCAACTATTTTTAAAATAATAGCAGCATAAACTAGGTCATGAAGTTACAGCAAACACGGTCAAATGCCCAAGTGCTCTTCCTTACAACAATTTGAGAAAACACTGTGATGATACAGACAAAACCAAATCACAAGTGCTCGCTGCTGTACCTGCCTTCAGTACTAGTTCTGGAACAGCAAAAACACCCCACCTCATTCGACAGCCTTTCACGTAACTCAGCTAAGCCCTGGCTAACTACTAACAGCAACTGAAATTCAAGTTCCTATTCCTTAGTAAACTTATCCCCTGGAAAAAAAGGAGTTATCACAGTAACTACAGTTACTCTTTTCTTTCTTAAAAAAAAAAGTTTTAAAAGCAACATTTTCTTATTGATGGTTTGGTTTTAGGGTGTTTTTTTTTTATCTATGACCTTCCCTTGCAGCATGACAGAACACTGAAACAGCGCTTTTCCTCGCTGTTTAAATTGGAATACTATACCATCCAGGTACCGTTTGGCTAATTTTACAGAATAACATAGTAAGGAAAGTAAAATTTGTGAATCTAAATATACGTATTTTAAACTACATAAGTGATAGTTTAAGACATCAGCAAATACTAGGGTCCATTAGTTAGCAAATGGTAGCAAACTTCTGCAATGGGTATGATAACTGGATAGCAGTCAATTCATATGAATGAATCATTCAAGTTCTATACTTGTCAATTTAAACTGCTAATGAAAATAAGATGGTTTTAAGATCAATCAATTATGACACATTTATTAGATTATTTCCAAAATGATGGTATAATATGTAAAGTTGTTATGCATTTAATAGTGAGCTCTTCCATCTAAGTATTATAACCATCTCCATAAAGGAGTGCACGTTTTCATCGTTGTTGGAAATACTATTAAATTTATCTTTAACTTAACTTCCCATTTTGGATGAGATAAGAGGAAGTTTACTAAACACTGCACACTTCCACACTTTAGCTACAAAATAAAGCCACAAAGACAGGCAATAAAGTAGGATTCTTTTATATACTGGTTAAAAACTGCGTTGCTTTTTTTAAAGGTAGACAGAGGCAAAGGCAGTAGAATTTCATTTTAATCTTGATGTATTTAGGGATTTTTCAAAATGCTACCATAAAAAAACGTAAGAATTCAGCATGACATAACTGGAAATAATTGCACAGACGGAAATTATCGCAAAGTGATGTTACTATCTATTCACAATATTTCATTCTGCCCACAGCTTCATCAAGAGCACAAGATGTTTCCAGATCAGAGAACAAAGCTTATCTTCTTTTTAAAGGCACACTATCGCTGGTATGTAAAACAGCACCAGCCTTCCTGGGATAAGGTACAACCTTCAAATAGTGCATGCGGTAGAGACGAAAGACCAAAGCAAAATCAAGCAGAACAAAGCAATTACCAAGGTGGAATTCTGCCAGCAGAGAGCTTTCCCTTCTGCCCTTCACACAACAATCTATTTGCAACTGAAACTGGATTCTTGATTCCTGAAAAGAAAAATTAGCAAAAAATGGGAACAAAACATTAAAATATTTCTCCACGTAGCATTGTAGTGTTCATTTTGGTAGTGGAAGTGAGCTTCCTTTAATGTCCAAGGCTTTGCCAATTCATTAAGAGACACCTTGTGGTGTTACACTTCAATTTAATAACAACTTCATCAGTTTTCCTTTCACATGTCCTATCAGCGGTGACAAGGCCTTCCAATCAACAACCTCCCTCCCCCCNTCCAAAACAACACCCCCCCCCCCCCCCTTTTTTTTTTTCTTAAAAAAGAGAAAAAAATCATATTGAAATATTAGGAGTGACCTCCTACCACGGAAATCTCAAATTTAATCTGTGGTATTCTACAGGCCAATGCTGTTTTATGAGTATTATTTTTTCAAGATGAAAAGAGCCTTCATTTGGATCTATCTGTCCAGAACAGGAATTATAGGATTCAGGCTTAGCTTTCTCTCACTCCCTCATTTCCTCCTTCCCCATGGTTGGAAGGATGCATTTTGTAACAAACAAGCCTTAAAATACTTAATCTTACTATTTATTTTAGATTTAGATTTACATCTACATGAGGAAGTTATTACCACGGTTTAGAACTACTCTAGGATAAAGAACAAAGCTTGAAATGTTGTCAGGAAAGGTATTCAACAGTAATAGTTAAGGCTGTTCAATATATTTATAATAAACCTCAACAATTGCTATTTGGGACTGTATACCTGTATTTGTTTTGTACTGAAAGCTAAAACCAGGCAAAAAAAAAAA